>JAVTVY010000467.1:0-32369 GCA_036873755.1 Hanleya hanleyi | reverse complement strand
ACATTTTGTTCTGTGTATAGTAGGACCAAATATGGAGCTTTGTTGAATCAATTTGGTTTTCTATAGTGTGTCCTCCATGGTTATATATTGAACCAAATATTCCGGAGAACCAAAAAGAACCTGCTACATGTGGTACCAAAAATAAAGACCTAAAATCTCACGGAAAACACAATGTGACACAAATCATGTTAATTTCAGTACAATTTTGTTAAATTGTGTTAAACAACACAGTTGTTGATCAGTTTATATTTTTCCGCACAGATGCTCGGGGCAATAGTCGTGACGGACGGGAGATGTGAAAAATGAGCTAAGTGACCAGAGTGCCTGATACCTGGAAGTAAAGTGATCTATAACCGGACAGCCCGTTCCATTTTCTACGTCTCTCACCCCTTAAGACGCTATTCCGAGCCCCCTGTGTTCGGATCCTCTTTTACGGAATTATGATATAAGCAGTTTATAGGCATTGTATATGGACGACGGGTATAGCTTACCTGTACCGGTGGAGCACACGAAGACACGGACAATTCGGGCCGGGATGGGAGGTATAGTGGCCGCAGTGACCTGACCGGACAAAACGTTCCGGACATCGGCCATGGTCAGTGGTTCAGCGTCCGGTACGAATCACTTTACCTACAAATAACGAAAATTATCAGCAGCTGTCGTCACATGTAACAGAAAGGTTGAGACATTTTTCATGAATTCATATTTTTTTTTTTCGCAATGTCTGATACGTTGACAGATCGATGAGCTGTCTGCAATAATCGATGTGCCAATAAAACATACCGGTATCCATAAGTTGATGGTATATACAGCGCATATATGATATCCATTGTAAAATCCACACGCACGGCAACAACCGCTTGACAGTGTCAGAAGAAACCGCAGCACTTAAAACACGTGCATGTCCGGTCGTGTGGCTTTCTTTTGTTATAGGGGCAGGTAGTTACAAGTATACCACGCGGACAGTTACCGGTAACATATCTCCACAGCCAGGTGTGTTTCGGTAGGTCTATACACGCCGTAGGCCTACAGGTTGTTTCTCCCTGTACACCTCCGACCGCGTCAGCGTAACCATTAGTTACAGCGACGCTAAATGAACTCAAGTGCGTACCGTTCAAGCTCTGCCGTATTAAAGAGTTAACCGGATAAGCTAAACCCGTTGTACGTTGGGATATAGTATGTCAGAGGGATTTTAAACTCCGTTATATTGAGCTGCAGATTTTATTCTCACTTTTATGTTTAAATTGCAAACTCCGGAAAGACAGCACTGTTTTTCTTAAGACTTGAACAGTTACATATATATTGCGTTAAATTTTACAAGGCCTATCTTTGCTTTTTTTTTTGGCAATGTTATAAAACCAAATGCGTTGTTATATGTAATCAAGTGACCGAGTTAGAGGTCATATAACTTGTCACCACTGAACATTAGCGAACTTATACAGTATTGAATAGCATCGGAAACTAAGCACCCGCCGCCCAGCCAAGTTGCATTTCTGCTACTTCAAAGAAGAAATTTTTGAAGCAGCTTGGAACCAGACACCCTCCATCCACCCTATAAAACACTGAGGACAGCACACAAGACACAGACAGGACGTTTACATGGTGCAATAAAGACAAGTGATATTACAGTGCTAGACATCACATTATCAAGTTCCTGTTGCTTCTCAGCAAAATGCATTGAAGCAACAGGAATCCGATGAACGACTTCCGTCTTGGCGCTAAGTAACTTCAACCGGCATAATAGGAAAAGTAGTCCACCAGGAATGGTTGTCCGCTTGCTATCTTTCAACCCACTATAATATTTGTTTTGCTAACATACACGAGTTAGTAATGGAGTCTCTTGGGAAAGCACTGGGAGTCGGTTCTAATTTCATAGGACTGTGGTTTCTATCACCCCGACAGGAATATTACATAGCCATATAATTTCACGGCTATAGCATATTCAAGTTCATTGAATAGGCGTATATTTCTATGGGCTAATTTTCTGTTTTGTTGAAGTAATATAAAAAATACTTGTTCGAGCATGAACCATGGACAAGTAAAATCCACTGAAGGCGTCAATTTGATTCACGTCACTCGTACCCGACAGTCCAGTTTGTGCAGTTGAATGGGATTATAATTTTATTGATAAATCAAATAATATATACTATACAACTTACCAAATCATTCGCTGGAATAAACCGTATGTACGGGAGAACGATCGTTAGTATTCGACTCGATTAAGGCCTATATGTTAACCCTTTAGGGAAGAAGAGTGCATTTCTAGTGGTAGAGCTTACATATACAGGTAACTTATAATATTTACACCTGAAATGAAAATATGTCTTAGCTAGGTTATTAGAGGACCCGGACATTATTCATACCGGACATTCTATCCTATTACATGGGTTATAAAATATGATTATCGAACAATTACTTTTTTGCTCAAGACTAAAATCAACCTAACTGACAACCACCTCTCTGGGGACCTAATAATACCCCAGCCATCAGTCAGATTTTTGGGCTGGATTCCAGGCCGCGCGCACATCGCCGGATGTGACATCATATATTGTAAAATAGATGTTTGCCGAACATTTCGATTACTTTTCAAGTCTGCATAATACCTCTGTTGACCTAGCGTTAAAAAGAATTATCTGGAGATTATTTTTCCTGTTTATTTGGACAGAGCATATGAAAAGTAGTTCGCTCATGTGCAAAACTGAAGGAGTTGTTCGGCCAGATTCAAACTGAACCGTGCGTTTTCCCCTATACGTCATAGCAACGTAGTAAAGGTCAACTTCCGCTATTGGAGGCAGGGATGATAAATGAGCTTGTGAAATGAAGCATGCGCTGTGGGGAGGATGGCTAAATGAACGTAGAAATCGTCATCTCAGAGCGAAAATCTCGAATTTAATTTAATTCACCGGCGTACTCTATAGCTCATTCACAGCAGGGTTATTAAAATCGTAGTCCAATTATATATCAGTAGTATATAAAAGTGATTTCGAGCCTCAAAAATGGGGCGGTCATGGGGCGGTGTGCGCAGGAGTGTTGTGCGCAGGTATGACGTCACTTCCGGTCTGGATGAATCGGGCGTGACCTTGGGGGCATGTATTCCTCCGTGATGATGCGGTCTGGCGGTGATGCGATCTGCCTCCGCGGACCGAAAGTAGTCCCAAATACGTGGATTTTCGTGAGAATGTTCGGCAATCTGTAGAGACCGCTAGTGGACCGATTGGGTCGAGTGAGGTATCAATATGAAGCATACGTGAGGGAGTATCCAACAGACGTGGAACTGACGTCATTCTGCGCATGCGCAGTAGAGAAAGGGTATGGAAATAGACGTTTTGGGGTCTAGGTGGGCCACTAGTGGGCCGATTGGATCGAGTGAGGTATCAATGTGAAGCATACGTGAGGGAGCATCCACCTGGATTAGTGTATCGTTCGTTGTCAACATTCTGCGCATGCGCAGACAGGGAATTGTAGGAAAAGGGTACGGAAATAGACGTTTTGGGGTCTAGGTGGGTCAATAGTGGGCCGATTGGATCGAGTGAGGTATCAATGTGAAGCATTCGTGAGGGAGCATCCACCTGGACTAGTGTGTCGTTCGTTTTCAACATTCTGCGCATGCGCAGACAGGGAATTGTGGGAAAAGGGTATGGAAATAGACGTTTTGGGGTCTAGGTGAGCCCCTAATGATCCTATGGTGTCGTATGAGGTCTTATTTTGAAGCTCTCGTGAGGGAGCATCCACCTGGACTAGTGTGTCGTTCGTTTTCAACATTCTGCGCATGCGCAGACAGGGAATTGTGGGGAAAAGGGTATGGAAATAGACGTTTTGGGGTCTAGGTAGGCCACTAATGGCCTGATAGAGTCGAGTGAGGTATCAATGTGAAGCATATGTGAGGGAGCATCCGCCTGGACTAGTGTGTCGTTCCTTTTCAACATTCTGCTGCGCAGGTCACGTGGTTTGGTGGGTCTGCGCAAGTGTGTGACGTCACTTCCGGTTTTCAGAATGACCTCCGACCTCCGAACACAGAAGAGTTCTAATTTTTCCTTAGGCCTTAGACGTATGGAATGCATGTACTATAACATCCGGGACCTCTTCAACATCCGGTTACTTTTCAACATCCGGGTACTCTTCAACATCCGGGTTCCCCAGACCGGCCCGGCCGCAGCGCGCGCGCGTTATCCGGCCGCACGCGCGGGTTATCCGGAAGTGCGCGGTTGAATGTCGGATCAAAAGGTCAAAGGTCACATCCAGGTCAAAAGGTCAAAGGTCTCACTTTCGGCAATGTACAGCAACAATGTTGCGGCATCGATATACAGAGCTTGAACACAAAAAGGGGATTGTAAATTAACCTGGGAAGGATGGGCAGTTTCATTTGGAGCGGTCGATAAATGAGCGAACGATAAAAGAACCAATGGACGGGTACTAGAATTTCGCTCACGTCTGCGCCTACATCCGGGTACTAGGATGCTTTCGCCTACGTCCGCGCCTACATCCGGGTTCTTGTACATCCGGGTAATGTTTTCTGGACATTGATGGGTTACCTTTGGCCCCATCCTAGGCCACTGATTGGCTAATACGGTGTTCAAAGCCAGTTTGACCGAATCCCCAAATGTCTGTTATAGCCTTCATACATTATGTTCATATAGAAAACACACAAGACGGGGTTTTTTTTGTGAGATCTCATTTTGTTTTTTATTCAACAATAACTAACAACAACAACGTGAGAACAACCACGTGAAAACTGAAATCCAGAACAGAGGGCTTGTACATTGAAAGAACTGAAGCCCAGAACAGGAGGCTTGTAAACTTAAGCCCAGAACAGGGGGCGTGTACATTGAAAGCACTTAAGCCCAGAACGGGGCTTGTACATTGTAATGATGGGCGGTCCAGTCATATACGAGTACATCGCGGTCCTCGGCCTTGGGGTACTCGTCAAACATCTGTACGATGGTAGATAAGGTTCTGTCCCGGCATCGATGGTACAGTTAAAACAAGCAATATCGTCCGCACACGCTACTGGTCAGGCTTTGCAACGTTTGACTGTTCAAACACCACGTCTCTGTGCCTTGATCCACGAAGTCTGTTAAATCGGGATGGAGGGGTGGCAGGCCGTACGGGTCAAAGTATTCGCCCTGCTGTTCTGTCAAATACACGGCCACCCAATGTTCACCGGGCCGATATACGGGCACTTGGGGTCCCCATCGGTCACGTCCGTGTCTTTTCGGTGACGTCCGTGTCTTTTCGGTGACGTCCGCGCGTCCATCCGGGCACTTGTCGTCCGCGCCTGCATCCGGGTATGTATGTATGAGGGTCTTGAAGGGGCGACTGTATGTGGTGAGTTGACTGTGGGTGTTTTTTTCGGTGACGTCCGCGCCTGCATCCGGGTATGTATGAGGGTCTGGGTGAATGGGGCGTGACCTGGGAATATGATAGGAATAAAATGCGAGTGGCATAGGGATGGGTGTCCGTCATGGCTCTGCAACCGTTGGAATGGGGGTGTGGGATCCAGAGGGACGTGTTTTATAGACCATGTCACACATGCGCGCCTATACGTAGCTCTACGGGTGTAGTCCGTGATACGTACTATTCTGATTGGTTAGTCCAAAAAGAGAGCAACAACAACAAAGATTACAGGTCAATTCTTGTATTAGCCCCTCCATCACAGCACATCCACGCTGGAGGAACCAGTAGGAAACGTGATAGGAATGCATGTACTGACCTGTCTGTGGGGTTTTCCCCGCCAGAATTTCGCTGACGTCCGCACCTGCATCCGGGTATGTATGAGGGTCTGGGTGAATGGGGCGTGACCTGGGAACATGATAGGAATGCATGTACTGACCTGTCTGTGGGGGTTTTCCCGCCAGAATTTCGCTGACGTCCGCGCCTGCATCCGGGTATGTATGCGGGTCTTGAGGGGCCGATCTCACCAAAAAAAGACTTGTCTTGTGTGTTTTCTATATGAGCATAATGCATGAAGGCTATACCAGAGATGTGGGGATTCGGTCAAACTGGCTTTGAACACCGTTGAGAAAGTAGCCAATCAGTGGCCTAGGATGGGGCCAAATGTAACCAATCAATGTCCAGAAAACAATGCAAGAGCACTGCAATAAAATAGAGAGCCAATGAAATCAGCTCACAGACCAAGTACATGTATTGGTCTAGGCTGAAAGCGGGCATTCCAGCACAAAAAAATTGACGAGGAGTTACAAGTTACAAGAGCAACAGGTGGAGTGAAGTGAGGTTCGAGGTGCGGGTAAAGACCAGGAAGATGGCGCGTGGAGACTTGACCAACACCTATAGATTATGTTTATTACTATAAGTTCCATGGTTTCATGTATTTTTTCGTGCCAATACGGTTCTGGAAAAAACTGAGGGTTCCCCACTGGCCATTTAATATGGGCATAGTGCGGGCGATATTGTGGGAGACCCTGTGCATTCCATGGGTGCTTCGGGAGGGCGGATAAAGGCTATCTATTGACCCGGAGAGGGCCGAACCTTGCCGGAAGTGAGACCTTTGACCTTTTGACCTGGATGTGACCTTTGACCTTTTGACCCGACATTCAACCGCGCACTTCCGGATAACCCGCGCGTGCGGCCGGATAACCCGCGCGCGCTGCGGCCGGGCCGGTCTGGGGAAACCCGGGTGTTGAAGAGTACCCGATGTTGAAAAGTACCCGGATGTTGAAGAGGTCCCGGATGTTCTAGTACATGCATTCCATACGTCTAAGGTCTAAGGAAAAATTAGAAATCTTCTGTGTTCGGAGGTCGGAGGTCATTCTGAAAACCGGAAGTGAAGTCACACACTTGCGCAGACCCACCAAATCACGTGACCTGCGCAGCAGAATGTGGAAAACGAAGGACACACTAGTCCAGGCGGATGCTCCCTCATATATGCTTCACATTGATACCTCACTCGACTCCATCGGACCATTAGTGGCCTACCTAGACCCCAAAACGTCTATTTCCATACCCTTTTCCCACAATTCCCTGTCTGCGCATGCGCAGAATGTTGAAAACGAACAACACACTAGTCCAGGCGGATGCTCCCTCACGAGAGCTTCAAAATAAGACCTCATACGACACCATAGGATCATTAGGGGCTTACCTAGATCCCAAAACGTCTATTTCCATACCCTTTTCCCAGAATTCCCTGTCTGTGCATGCGCAGAATGTTGAAAACGAACGACGCACTAGTCCAGGTGGATGCTCCCTCACGAATGCTTCACATTGATACCTCACTCGATCCAATCGGCCCACTATTGGCCCACCTAGACCCCAAAACGTCTATTTCCGTACCCTTTTCCCACAATTCCCTGTCTGCGCATGCGCAGAATGTTGAAAACGAACGACACACTAATCCAGGTGGATGCTCCCTCACGTATGCTTCACATTGATACCTCACTCGATCCAATCGGCCCACTAGTGGCCCACCTAGACCCCAAAACGTCCATTTCCATACCCTTTCTCTACTGCGCATGCGCAGAATGACGTCAGTTCCACGTCGGTTGGATACTCCCTCACGTATGCTTCATATTGATACCTCACTCGACCCAATTGGTCCACTAGCGGTCTCTACAGATTGCCGAACATTCTCACGAAAACCCACGTATTTGGGACTACTTTCGGTCCGCGGAGGCAGACCGCATCACCGCCAGACCGCATCATCACGGAGGAATACATGCCCCCAAGGTCACGCCCGATTCATCCAGACCGGAAGTGACGTCATACCTGCGCACAACACTCCTGGGCACACCGCCCCATGACCGCCCCATTTTTTTCTGCGCATGCGCAGTGACGAGAAAGGCTCGAAATCACCTTTATATACTACTTATATCGGAGGACGCATGAACATTACGTTTGATTATCATTCGGCTGTGGGGAGATTTTTGAGCCTGTAAAGTTCACATACTGGAAACAGCTCACCTACTGACTGACTGAGGTACTCACTATCTCCCTCACTCACGGACGTGCGGTCCATCTAACGGACATTGATGCAAGGGGCTCTCAGTTACCCCAATAGATCACGTTTCTGATCTATCTGTTAGACCATCTTAGTTGTTTGAATGTAGTCGAAGAGGACTGTAAGATAGAACCGTGACTGTAGTTTACGCGTTCGGTGAATATTTTATTTTCATCTAGTTTACGGGTATACGAAATTCATAAAAAAATAGATATAAACAAGTATTGATCAGTGTACAATCACCATCTGCGCTAGCCCAGTCAAATTATCTGGGCTTGTTTGCACCGGTATACGAATAAAATTGTAAAAGTGGACGAGTGCTCCCGCAGAATAGACCACTTGCCTAATATATGCATAACTCATTTTAACGCATGCACACTGAGTCATTGGGTGGAAAATGACGCTCCTTCAGCTTGGCTATCTATTGAGCCCAGGCCTCATGTCGGCGTAAGAGCAAAACAACAACACAGTGTAAATTGTATGGCAGAACATAAGTGGAATGCATTATATCAAAAACATGTATGATTTTCAACACGTATACAGTAACACTGCAAGGCACTTTTACTTGTGACGCTGCCCTCAAAGGCAACATCACAAAGCCGACACAACACGAAAGAAAGAGCTACGTGGGTACCAATGACTTTGTGACGTTGTGCCTCGGCGAAAGTTTTCCATTCAAAGACGTTGCGGGCATGCACGACTCACAGAGACATCTGGTGGCGGAAATAAGCCTTTGTATCAAAATGTAGCAAGCCATAAATCCGTTTGTTGCGCAACGTCACAGTACGACGTTGCAACGGAAATGTATCAAATGTAGCAGGCCGTCAATTCGATTGTTGCGCAACGTCACAGTACGACGTTGCAATGAAAATTTATTAAAATGTAGCAGGCCGTCAATCCAATTGTTGCGCAACGTCACAGTACGACGTTGCAATGGAAATGTATCAAAATGTAGCAGGTCGTCACTCCGATAATGTAAATAATGTACAGGCACGACGGAAGCAATTGGTTATTGAAGGGGCCACTATCACAGCACAAATAGGCGATGGTCCAGGGGCGGCCTAGGCCCCGGAACCTTCAGGGGTCTTGGATGGCCGGAGACGCATTTTAGCGTATTTCCGAGCAATAAAACAAGAAATTTTTGCCTGTGTAAACTCTATTTGTTTTTCCTGTATTGCTATTTCTCAGAACATTTTTGCTTTGTTTGTTTCTCACAACACTTTTTTTTCAAATATTCGCCGTCAAGAAAATGATGATGTTGGGAAGTGTAAATAATTTAAATATTAAATATATATCATTTCAATCGAAAGGTCCATTAAACTTGACCATGTCACTAACACAGATTTTTTCTACTTGTTTGGGTTCCACACAGTTCAGCTTCTAGAAATGACAATTTGACATGGTCTATAGCCCACACGAAGTGGAAACAATTTTCCAGAGAAAGTATAATTTAGACGTCAGCGGGAATCGAACCCACAAACCCTCTAATCCGTAGAGTTGCCCTTACCATCTGAGTAATACCCCCATGAGCTTATGAATGTGAATGAGCAAGGATGCCCCTCATGCTTATTGGAAAGTAAAATCTGCATGCAATACAGATATAGGGTTTTTCGTTTTATGCTATCGGTTTTTTATCTTTCTCTGTCTTATTTTTGTTTTGTGTTGTGTTTTTCTTTTTTCTGAAGATATTGTTGGGGGGGGGGGCATTACCCCATCTCTACCACCCTCCCCCCCCCAATGTCAATGTTTGTATGTTCATTGTATTTCTCTTTGTCTTTGCCCAAGATTCAGAGAATAAATTCAATTCAATTCAATGTTCCACCGCCAAAACGACGCATTATCGACAAAGGTGAAGGACAGAAGCTCCATGTATACTACAGGAGCAGTGCGACTGCGTCCGTGTCTGCGTGTGAGGGAGCGTTCCTCCGTGCCTGCGTGTGTGGGAGCGTTCCTCCGTGCCTGCGTGTGTGGGAGCGTTCCTCCGTGCATGTGTGTGTGGGAGCGTTCCTTCGTGCCTGTGTGTGGGAGCGTTCCTCCGTGCATGTGTGTGTGGGAGCGTTTCTTCGTGCCTGTGTGTATGGGAGCGTTCCTCCGTGCATGTGTGTGTGGGAGCGTTCCTCCGTGCATGTGTGTGTGGGAGCGTTCCTCCGATCATGTGTGTGTAGGAACGTTCCTTCGTGCCTGTGTGTGTGGGAGCGTTCCTCCGTGCATGTGTGTGTGGGAGCGTTCCTTCGTGCCTGTGTGTGGGAGCGTTCCTCCGTGCATGTGTGTGTTCCCTCCGTGCATGCTGTGTGTGTGGGAGCGTTCCTTCGTGCCTGTGTGTGTGGGAGCGTTCCTCCGTGCATGTGTGTGTGGGAGCGTTCCTCCGTGCATGTGTGTGTGGGAGCGTTCCTTCGTGCATGTGTGTGTGGGAGCGTTCCTTCGTGCCTGTGTGTGTGGGAGCGTTCCTTCGTGGCTGTGTGTGTGGGAGCGTTCCTCCGTGCATGTGTGTGTGGGAGCGTTCCTTCGTGTCTGTGTGTGTGGGAGCGTTCCTCCGTGCATGTGTGTGTGGGAGCGTTCCTCCGTGCATGTGTGTGTGGGAGCGTTCCTCCGTGCATGTGTGTGAGGGAGCGTTCCTTCGTGCCAAAGAGAATTTCAATCGATCCGAAAGATTGACATTTTAATATACACAGATTAGATCTTGTCCGTGATTTCAATCTTCTCAGATTAAAATGTCCATCTTTCGGTGTGATTGGAATTATTTTCACTCTATTAGATTGAGAAAAAAAAACAACAACAGAAAGAATCTAATGTAGACTGAGAATTCAATCTAAAAGATCCTGATAAACTGGAATCTTATGTAATAGATAGATTTTCAATCGGAATAGATTGGTTACTAATTTCAAAATAACAAGCTGAGTAGCTAGTAGGTCCCCCGCCAAAAAGCTTGTCTGGAAATGGCCTTCTCGCACACACGGGATATAATCACCATATATATTTTGTGTGATGGTAAATTGTTGCTAGGAGTGTGGTGTTGTTGATGTGAAGGAGATATAATTATGAAGGACAATGTTGCCAATTGTCTATGGAAGAAAGGAGGCAGGGTGATCGAGAAAGATCATCCGGTGGCATAGTTGTGCCGAAAAATGAGTGACTTTCTTCTGAGATCCCAGCCATCCGCTAAGTTTGAAGTTAATCGGTTGAATTGTTCTTGATATATCGCGTTCACAAGATGGTTGGGATGGAAGGACGGTATGAGGGACGGAAGGACGTTATGAGGGATGGACGTGATGTAAAGTCACCCTCCATATTTGAAGTTGATCGGCTGAATTGTTCTCGAGATATCGCGTTCACAACATAGTTGGGATGGATGGACTCCAAGATGGCTGATAGTGGCCATCTTGGATAACGCAGTTTGGTGAAAAACAATTCCAGTCGTCTTCTTATTGATGTGAAGTCACCCCTTAAATTTGAAGTCGATCGGTTGAATTGTTCTTGAGATATCGTGTTCACAACATTTTGGGGATGGATGGAATCTAAGATGACTGACAGCGGCCATCTTGGAAGACGCAGTTTGATGAAAAACAATCCCAGCCATCTTCTGACTGATGTCAAGTCACCCCCTAAGTTTGCAGTCAGTCGGTTGAACTGTTCTCGAGATATCGCGTTCACAACATTTTTGGGATGGTTGGAATCTAAGATGGTCGAAGGCGGCCATCTTGGATAACGCAGTTTGGTGAAAAACAATCCCAGCCATCTTCTCACTGATGTCAAGTCACCCCCCAAGTTTGAAGTTGATGAGTTGAATTGTTCTCGAGATATCGCGTTCACAGCATGGTTGGGACGGACGGAAGGACGAACGGACGGAAAATGTCACACCATTGTGAAGCCATCCCAAGTTTGAAGTAGATCGGTTGAATTGTTCTTGAGATATCTCGTTAACAATATAGTCGACGGCGGCCATCTTGGTTAACGCAGTTTGGTGAAAAACAACTCCAGTCATCTTATTGATGTGAAGTCACTCCCCAGATTTGAAGTCGATCGGTTGAATTGTTCCTGAGATATCGTGTTCATAACATTTTGGAGATGGATGGAATCTAAGATGGCTGATGGCGGCCATCTTGGTTAACGCAGTTTGGTGAAAATAAATTCCAGTCATCTTCGTATTGATGTGAAGTCACCCCCCAAATTTGAAGTCGATCGGTTGAATTGTTCTCGAGATATCGTGTTCACAACATTTTGGGGATGGATGGAATCTAAGATCCCCAGATTTGAAGTCGATCGGTCGAATTGTTCTCGAGATATCGTGTTCATAACATTTTGGAGATGGATGGAATCTAAGATGGCTGACGGCGGCCATCTTGGTTAACGCAGTTTGGTGAAAATCAATTCTAGTCATCTTCTTATTGATGTGAAGTCACTCCCCAGATTTGAAGTCGATCGGTTGAATTGTTCTCGAGATATCGTGTTCATAACATTTTGGAGATGGATGGAATCTAGAATGGCTGACGGTGGCCATCTTGGTTAACGCAGTTTTGTGAAAAACAATCCCAGCCATCTTCTCACTGATGTCAAGTCAACCCCCAAGTTTGAAGTCAATCGGTTGAACTGTTCGAGATATCGCGTTCACAACATTTTTGGGATGGTTGTAATCTAAGATGGCAGATGGCGGCCATCTTGGATAACGCAGTTTGGTGAAAAACAATCCCAGCCATCTTCTCACTGATGTCAAGTCACCCCCCAAGTTTGAAGTTGATGAGTTGAATTGTTCTCGAGATATCGCGTTCACAACATGGTTGGGACGGACGGATGGACGAACGGGTAGCATTTCCAAGTCACCCTCCCACTTACGTGGCGGAGGACAATTATTTAAAAGAGTATGAATGATGGTTCAACACCCATGACTGATAGCCCCACCCCCTCCCCCACCCCAGGCATGATTGTCCGGCACATAGGAATGACAACCCGCCCCCTAGGGATAATAGTCCACAGCAGAGAATGCTTATCGCGCTTCTCGCTTTATCCCCGTGAATTCTCGTTTTATAGTCTTGTTTCGCATTTTAAAAATTATCCCCTCCCGATTTCAAAAGTGTTTCATTTTCATTATAGATGAAAAGTGTATTCTCGATCAGCTCGACAAATGAAAGAAACCTTCTATAGAGGCCATTCATTATGGAAGACTATTATTGGTATGACGCATCAAAATATAGGTGTCGGACATTAATTTTTGATCGTTTAACCATGCATGATTTCTA
Source organism: Hanleya hanleyi (assembly GCA_036873755.1). Taxonomy (NCBI): domain Eukaryota; kingdom Metazoa; phylum Mollusca; class Polyplacophora; order Lepidopleurida; family Hanleyidae; genus Hanleya; species Hanleya hanleyi. The sequence continues at coordinate 19,184 of JAVTVY010000467.1, read as the reverse complement.
CAGGCTGAAATATCATTGGTCGAATATGATTCGACCACCATTCCTATATATCAGACAATGATTCATAGGACTGGACTATAATTCCCGGGGACCAGGCCATCATTTCTATTTACCGGACAATTATTCCCAGGGGCGGACCACCATTGCTAATGGCCGGGCAACCATTCCTGGAAGCGGAGGCAATCAATCTTGGGGTCGAATCCTCATTCCTATATGCTGAAAAAATCATTCGTTGTGGCGAATTCTTATTTATGGGGCTGAACCATGCATCATTTTTCTATGCTGGATATAAGCATTCATTTTATTCGTCGTGTAAGGAAAACACAATAGGTGACTACATGTAGGGAACCTTGTTAAACCTGGAAAAGCCACCCGACAAGCTGTATTCCACACGGTGTTCCCGGTTTGAAGATTCTTACATGACGAACTTCCCCATTTTAGGGTGACATGATTTATACGGGTCGGACCAGCATTCCAATATATCGGACATCTACTCTCTAAAATATTTAGACTGAAGTTCAATCTATCCGATTGAAATTAGGGACCAATCTTTTATTGGATTGAAAATATTCAATCTAACAGGTTGAAAACCTGTTGATAAAATGAATCTGTTGTAGACGGAAAATTCAGTGTAACAGAGTGAAATTTTCAATCTAATAGATGGAATATTCAATCGAATAGATTGGTCACTATAATTCCAATCTGATAGATTGAAGTTTCAATCTAATTATTTTAGAGAGTAGGGCGGGGTCTACCTTTCCGGGGTCTTCTCCAGTGTGCGAATTTTTTTTTTAAAGAAAATCCACAACGTCCGCAAACTATTCCGTAGGAACTGTGCATCCATCACCTTTCGTACACACGCAAACTATTTCCTTTCTTTTAAATCACTCAAACTAAGCTCTATCACCTCCAAACTGAAGTTTTAGAAAACCAAACTTGATAGTACAAACTAATTATTCAGTAGACCCAAATTCCATATGAGGTAGCTAGAAACATTTTTGATTGATCAAACATCAGAAATCCGACTGATAGTTACTGATCCTATACTTTCTTCTAACAGTGCGGTATAGACTAGCCCTATCTGGCTTGGGCTTTTTGGGACCTGTTTATATAATTTTATATTTATGCTATATCTCCGCAAAAAGTGCATGATGAATTAGTAAATATTAATGTGATGTGAAATAAAATAGTTTTTGCCCACTTTTCATCACGGAAAAATAGAAATTAAAAAAAAAAAAAATGACGAAAACATCACTTTTCTGGTACCTCACGTGGCCGCCATCTTGAATTTGCCCATGATCCTCTGCTCGGGCCGGGAGATTGTGCAAATAATCTGAAAATGAACCCAATATGATAAACTATAAAGTCACGGAGTTTAAGCTCTCCAAATTTTGCCGTTCCGGAGATAGCACAGAAAGTTTGGTAGGGGAGGCGGGGGGCAGGCCTGGTAGGGTTAAGGGACAGTCAATATTCCAACTTGGGTGTGGCACATTGAGAAGTGTTTAAATCAATCCTACTATACCTCATCGGTACGATAGAGCATCAATATATAGGTGAATCAAGGTGGTATATCAGAGAAATCATATATATTCCTTGATGTTATATGGGTAAAGCATCTGAATAAAACCTACCTGTGCCGTACGTACCCTGCACCGATGTTGAGATAGGCTTACCTTTAAGTTAACATTATACTGGAGAGTTCGTTCCTCGGAATCCTAGAGAAGACATCCTTCATGATGCATCCCATGCATGTGTCCCTGTGACCCTTTTTCAATGCGTCGAAACGGTATTCATGACGACGACCCTTTATGACGCCATAGCGTCGGTTGGCGACGTCCTTTGACGATCCCCGGCCGAGGCAGTAGGCTCACACCACGCGTTATGACGCGGCGTCAAAGCATTGTTTAGGTCCCTTTATAAGTTGGCCTGGCACTCCCGATTTTCAGCGCATTCTCCCACAAGCAGCACAAATTTTTAGGCAAATCAACAAAAAGTGTGCACATTCTCTGTGAGAAAAATGGGGTCAAAATGTTTCAAAAGAATGTCAACATTTTCGTAATACGGTACAACGAGATTTCATGGAAGCGGTGAATTTCGTCGTCCATTCATAGACTGTTTGTTTCTAGCAGTCCGTTAAAAGATTTGTTACAGAGCCCGTTTTCAGGCAAGGCTCGTAAGAAGTACAGGCCTGCACACAGAGGACGCTTTGGCGGTCGGTAATACTCCCCCTATATATTGTCTATTTGGAAGCCATATCCTCCCTCTCTGCGTTGCAATTTGCGCCATTCCCGACGACCAATTCATTATTTCTCTAAAAATAAACCTGTTCATGTGCAAATTGCATTCATACTACATTGTTAATGCTATTTTTCTTTATCATCGAGCTAGTTGCGCACATCGCAACACAGAAATGGCTCAGATCCGAGCAATTTCACGTTTAGTAGGGGTCGTGGGTTCGATTCCCCCTGAGGCTAAATGTTTTCATTGGCCTTAACAAGTCATATACTGATACAAGTTGCTTGGAGGGGTAGGGGCTGAACTTCATACCAAATCGTCAATTTTATAGTTTCTATTGTTCAGGCCGTTGTATATAGTCTAATGAAAAGTCACTTATCCAGACGCATTGTTGAATCAATAAACTCAATTATTCTCAGTCTAAAAACTGCTCAATGGGGTTTAACCCTAACAGGCCATTTGGAGCCTACCCCAACCTGGTGGTGGGGGAGGGGTACAAAAACATGGTCGCCTCCGACCACACAAATCCTGGTATAGTCGTGACATACCAATGCTGTTCTTGGTCGGAGCCTTCGACCACAGTTTACGTGATCGGAGTGAGCATATATTTCTGGGCGCGACCATATATTTCTTGGTCGATTTTTTGGACCAAGAATTTCCGACCAACTTTTTCCTGGTCGTATACCCTTCGACCACAGTTTACATGAACGGAACAAGCATATATACTTCTTGGTCGCGACCATATATGTCTTGGTCGATTTTTTCGACAAAGAATTTCCGACAAACTATTTTTGGTCGGATACCCTTCGACCACAGTTTACATGGTCGGACCGACCATATATTTTTAACAGTGTAGAGGTTTGAACTTTACATACTATTTATTAGCGTCAAATCTGATATGGCCCACAGGATGACGTCACAATGATGTTGTTTTGTCGGAAGCCATTTTCGCTAACTTTATGAACCGATTTTCCGATTATTTTTTTTTTATGTTTCGATATTTTCTCTAAAAAACTAATTAATATGATAGAGAATGATTCGTTTTGGCAAATAAATTAGGATGAAAATGGCCCCGGATTTCATCGATGCTTCTTCAGGAAAAGATCAGACCGGGTTCTTCGTGATTAGGATGTATCGAAGAGTATTGCCGCAAATGAAAAAGGATTTTACGCCGGGTAAACTGAGGTTATACAAGAATGACTACCAGACGCTTGGCACTTTGTACGTGAATGCAGTCAACGTTTCCCATGTGCTCGGCGGGACCTCGGTGGCCGAGTGGTCTCAATTGGAGCGATATGCAAGATGTGGGGAAAATTGACGTCTGGCGACTAAAAAGCAACCATATGACTCTACAAGAAAGCATCACTCGGCACCTAACATTTATACCCGAGAATACGGTGGATTCTCGGACGTAGCCTTAGTATCTCAGCCGCGCTTTTATTGCAGATGTTCATGTGGAGACTATGAAGTATCCACACGGCCCCTAGCACCGGCTTAAGCGGAATTAGGTACGCTAGTTCGGGAGCTGTGGTGACAGGTCAGCTCAAACAACTCATCTCATGTTAACCCTATCTGGCCTAGGCTTTTTGGGACATATCCTGTCCTGGCCCCCCCCCCCCCCTCCCTAATTGTTTTTTTTGTCCCTTGAGCTAGGGGGCTGAAACTTACCACACTATACCCTTGGGTCAAGATCTACCAGAAAATGTACAAAAATCCAAGATGGCCACTTTGATGACGTCACAGTGACTTCATTTTCAATAACGGCATTTTTTGGTTTATGCAATTTCTCCGCAAAAACTGCATGATAAATTAGTAAATATTTATGTCGTGAAATAAAATAGTTTTTGCTCATTTTTCGTCGCGGAAAAGCAGAAATTTTGAAGAAATATGACAAAAACATCACCTTTCTGGTTCCCCACGTGGCCGCCATCTTGAATTTACTCATGATCCTCTGCTAGGGGGGTTATGCAAATAGGCTCAAAATGACCCCAATATGATAAACTATAAAGTCAAGGAGTTCAGCTCTCCATTTTTTGTCGTTCCGCAGAAAGTTTGGTAGGGGGGGGGGGGGGCCAGGCCAAGTAGGGTTAATGGATAAGCATCATCGACATCCGATGCTCATCCATTGCACGAATTGTGAATCCAGGCGCTTCGCTGGTGACCGTTAGCCTCACACCGATGAACTGGCACGGGTGGGAACGTTTGCCAGTTCTTTGCCGATGGGCGATGGTTCTCTGCGCGTACTCCGGCTTCCTGTATCAACCGAACTGGCTGTCACCAGATGAGTGAAATAACCTTGAGTGTGACATTAAACCAAACCAGAAGGGAAGAAGAATTGCGATGTAGCCAAATACGGTCGTTCGTTCCCGTTATTAAATTACACAGGGGCCATTCCTTCGAAACTGTGGTGTGAGCGCTAGCCTGTATATTGAAGAGGCCAAGATCTGTTTTGTGAGATGAAAATTGTCCATCGATAATTCATTTGGGAAGAGACCAGACCAGGTTCTACCAGGTTGAGATGGGTCAGGTCCGATAAGTTAGACTGCGGTTCGCCGTTAGCGGTTAGCTATTCAAAGTTGGAACCGAGGGACCAGCAAGTATTTGCTTCCAATAGACAAATCATTAATATAACCACTTCTATGACGAATTAAGACTCCATATTTGGTACATAGACTATACTCAACGAGTCCCACAAGATGACGCAATTAGTTTGTCTCTTTTTTCATGCTGAGCTACTTTTATAACGGTACACATATTCGTAAATGCACAGAAAAATAACATCTTCAAAGTCCATATTATTTTTCTAGTAGTGGCTACGTTCTTTCTCGTGTTCTGAATGTGCATCGAAGTGAGGCACGGGAGTGACAATAAATTATGACAAGAAAAAATGCGGTTAGCCCTTCATGGGATTCGAACCCGATCGAGACATGGAAGAAGTTCAAAAATAGCGCGCTCTTAACCATTACACTAACGCGCAACGCGACAGGCGTGCTATCCTGAATTATCCCATTTAATGTTCAGCACTCCACGTGAAAAAAATACATCTAATAAAGTTTTAATTTTACATATGAAGCCAGTCGAGAACCAAAATCATCTTTGGACAACTACTAGGTTGTTTTCGTTCTCGACTGGCCTCATGTTTGTAGAGAAAATAAGATAGTTATTTTAGTTAACCCAAAACAAACGATTTTGCACGAATACACTTGTTCAATGGGTTGCTATCCAAGAACGCCAAGACCTAGTGCCTGACAATTACTCTGAACATACAAGATAATATTCTTTAAGCTAACGCAAAAATTTCTTTCCTAAGCGATATTTCATTTTGGCACTCCAAACCGCACCTCAAACCCCAAAGTAGACTAGATCCAGCCCCTGTTTCATAATGTAGTTTAAACGGGAAACAAGAGGAAGTAACTCTGCCTATTAAGAAATGCTTGAAACAGGGACTGGACGGAACGTCACAAGGGAGCTAACTTTGCAAGAAAAAATGCACAATATACTGTGCATTTTTTGTCACCAATGAAAACTCCGTATTCTGACCCCGCCCCCAACTCAAAGGATTTGATTGGTTCGTTCATATACGCACGCTGGAAGCAATGCGTTCATGTGACGTCAACAATGAGAATGACGTTACTACCATGACCTCAACAATGGGAATTACGTTACTGCCGAGACGTCACAGTATGGCATTAGAACGAAATTGATACAAATGTTGAGACCGAAGGTAAAAAACATGTCAATCGTCCAGACTAACCACGCCTACAGATAGAATCTTTACACGACGCAACCCATCAAATCGTCCAGTCTCTATTTTAAAAATATTTTTTTCATTTTTTTTTTTTCATTTTTTTTTCATCCTATTTATTTATTTATCAAACGTATATATTTAGTAAAGATCATTTTATTATTATTAAATAGTACATATGAAATAGAGACTCGTCCAGTCTAACCCCAAAGGTGCACCGCACCTCAAAGTCAAACCCCCATCAAACCGCGCCAGGTCCGTTGTACCTTGATTTTTATGCATGCACTATTGAAAATATATGGTCGCTTCGACAATGTAAACTGTGGTTGAAGGGTATCCGACCAAGAAAATGTTGGTCGGAAATTTTTGGTCGAATTCCGACCAATCAATATATAGTCGCTCCCACCAGGACAAGTGTAGTCAGATAATAATACTTGGTCGGTCACGTCTGTACTATAGTTTATATGGTCGCAGGCGACCAAATTTTTCTTGGCCGTTACGACCATTTTGTTTCAACAATGCGTGGTTTACTATATTAAGGCCAGTTCGAAGTGTGAATGTGGTGGCTTGTGTGTGAGCATGACCAGTTATCATGGTTATAACTTGTTGATTGGTGGAAGGCGGACGAAGGTCAGATTGGACCAGGTATGTTTAGGTGGGTAAATGGCCCCAGAACAGGTGCGATAGAAGTGCCAAAAATTAAATATTACATATACAAGAAATTGTTCAGTTGGCATGAAGTACCATGTCATGTTGTATACTCAGAACAGTTTCAAGGCACTGAGTCTCATCATTCTCGAATAACAGGGATGTAATGCATTCGTGCAAAATCGCCAATTTTGAGGCGAAAACGCCTCATATTTCTTTCTATGAACATATGAAGATAAACGATAACCTGAACCAGCTTGATACAGCATACTCGCTGTTCAAATACGTATACAGTAGTAGACCAAATCTGGTTCTGGTTATCGTTTATCTTCATATGTTTACAGAGAACAATAGGAATTTTCACCTCAAAATCAAGCATTTTGCACGAATGCATTACTTTACGGCCATTACTCGAGAATCATGAGACTCAGTGCCTTGAATTTTTTCTGAGTATACAATATAATATTGTACTCTATGCCAATTGAACAATTTCTTGTAGTGAAAGTATTTTATTTTGGTACTTCTGTATTGCACCTGACCTGGGGCCATTTTTCCATCTAAAGACAAGGTGCTTTACAGAGGTCTCAACAAAAATGCCAAACTCATCCTTCGCGCGTGCGTGTGCAATTTGGCATCACACAAGGCCGCATAATATATCTCTGGTTCAAGGTCTGTTCATACGGCGGCTTGCTTTGTAGATCTTTTAATGCACCAAACCTGTAGCGATAGTTGTCAAGAATTGGTAGAGATCGTAAAAATTGTAATTTTCCAAAAGTACGTTGAAGACACATATTTTAAAGATGTAATCAGCCTCAAATCTGGGCTGAAATCGATGTCTCTCAAACTCAGCGAAAACAGATACAAAATGAAACACATTTGACCACAAAAAACTAAACTTGTTTCTATCATTCACGAGAAAATATAAGGAATTGATCTTTAAAAATAAACGGCATGGCATGCCGTAGACTGGCCGCTGTCGTCTAATAACGTTGGGCCGATTGTGACGTCGTATTGTGACGTTGTGTAAAATTCTGCTGTGACGTTACGGACTGACGCGGGCCCACAGACACTCTCGTCAAGCAGCTGTACAGCCAATCTCCTGGCTTCGATTGCATATACCTTTCGTCTAAACGGCTGCAGGAATGATCTCTGCCCCACCGTAATAAAAATGTAGAACGGAAGGAACAGTTCGTATGATTCGATGATATTCCATTGGTTTGGCGTTTTGATTGGCATGGATCACCAGCGCGTGATGGATAATGCATGAATGAAAGAACGTACCGGTTCTATTTTCAGGTTGTAGTCATAGATACCTACCCCTCCCATCCCCGTCATTTTTTTCAATGAAAAGTCCGCCATTGTGTTGCTAAGCCGCGTCACAGCTCTGTAAATGTTGTAAAACTGCTCTACCCAAAAAGAGTTCGTTTGCGTTTGTCTTCATATAGTACCGTACTGATGTTATTCAGGACATAATTGAAATATATAATGGCATGGTTGACATAACTGCATACTTAGAAACTACATTATGTGACATATTTTGCGTAATACACCGCGCGCATAATAATGTAACAGCTCATTACATTTTTGTTGCCTGTGGGTGAGATTAGATTTGGAGCTGTTTGTAAAAAGCGGAAAACGGATGGAGGCTTGGTGAATGCTGTACAGCCTGTTCTTGACAAGGCCGAACTGAAGGTCGATAAAAGAAATAATCTTTTACAGAATATCATCATATAACACCATCCGTTATCAAATCCTAAAGCAAGATGAAATAGACGCATATCTTGAGCGATAGTTTTCACATTGATCTGTAGCACTTCCTCTACGCATCAAGCCATTTCATAAACACTCCATGTTGAAGGTATGGGCTCAAATTTGGCCGTCATTACGTCTTTTCATTATTAGATACTGGTCCACAAGCTTAGCGATAGCGGGTCATGCGCAGTGGATGGGTACTAAAGTCTGTCCATTTTAATTAGTCGTCTAAATTTGAGCTTATCAAAAATCAATAGTTAACTCTGCATAAATTTTCTTTTTTGCAGCGTGTAGAACAAACTGAACTCTACAAAATGACTACCATTTCTTCGTGATATCGACAATATATCACGCTTGGAATAACTTTGTAATTCTCTCCATATAAAACTCCAGTACGTTTGTTTCATGTATCCGGACTCAATTACATAGTGAGACGTCATAATGTATTCATGATCACTGGCATAAAGGCTATTGGTTCCGTATAAGGTAATAACAGGCGTTCCGTTGGAGTGTCGCTTATATCCCATGCCCAGTGAAATTGCCGAATGATGAACGGCACACACCTCTATGACCGTACACAGAATTGTTGACCTTTGTGCTAGCAAACACGAATATATTATGACGTCTCTCTATGTAATTGAGGCCCGGTACATGAAACAACCGTACTGGAGTTTTATATGGAGACAATTACAAAGTTATTTTAAGCGTGATATATTTTCGATATCAAGGAGTACTGGTGGTCATTTTGTAGAGTTCAGTTTGTTCTACACGATGCAGAAAAGACAATTTATGCAGAGTTAACTACTGATTTTTGACAAGCTCCAAAGTAGACGACTAATTAAAATGGACAGGCTATAGTCTAGGCATGCCGTTTATTTTTCCACGGCCGTGTCAACAAGCGTATACGTGTATGGTGCATTCTACCACCGAACCGTAGGCACGAGCCATGACGTTATTCCATGGCTGCAGCTGTGCAGCATTCAGATTCGTGAGCGTCGCCACGTCATTTTCCTGTCCGCGTACAACACACACTCAATGGCGAGACAGAAAAGCCGTCGAAGCGGGCAGAGTTACAAATTTCTCTGACAAGATATTCTTGCATTCGTTGTATATGACGATTCCACCATCATCAAATATAATACATATGATGCTTTGGTAATGTTCCCTGCTGAAAAAACGCACAGGGGAGAGTTTACAAAATCCATCCGTTTTGAGGCTGATTACATCTTTAATATAAACTTGCTTAGTTTTGGTCGCGCATATGTGAAATTTGACTGTAATTTGACAATATTTCGTTAGAATCAGGATTTCAATTCAAGACATTGAAAACCCGGAGATTTCATCACATTCCCAATGCTGAATCGTCGATGAGGCGATCGGTGACCCTGGTTATGAAATAATCAGAGGATGCACTTTTGAAACAAGAACGAAATATATATATCCTCGTACCTTTAGGTGTACGCTGCGCTATATCGCTCCGAGTTTTACTCAGGTCTTCATGTCGAAATAAGCCAACATTGGTACGTATACCACTGCTCATAAACCCGTATACCACTGCTCATAAACCCGTAATAATAGCTGGCAGAGATCGTTAACAGATGGTAGAGATCGTTTGAACTGGTAGAGATCTGTTTGGATAAAGGGAGCACTCATTGTTTTCATTCACAATGCGGCAGAATGGCATATACGTGCGTAGTAATTCAACGTTAGAAGTAAATAACAATGACCGCTCCGCTGACTTTATGACAGTGGGATATTTCTCTTCGTGGGACTCGGTTGTCGGTAATAACGGGACTTACTATACAATAAAAGTTTAATGACCTAATATATTAAACATTTATGAGCTATTTCATCACCAGTCAAAATTTGTCAAAATAATGAAGTGCAAAATACCCAATTTTTCGTTACACAAATCGACAAAAATCTGGACTATACCCTCTCTGCGTTTCTGAACGTTCGAACTTGAAAAGATTGGCTGAAACCAATGAACATCTTAACACGTTCTTCTTTATTCCTTGGTATAGTCTTTGGTCCAGTCATGATTTCGTTTTAAACGAGGAGTATTAAATGCAGTAAAATTGGTCATTGATTAATCAAACTAGGCAAGGCGAATATACTGTCTTCATCAAAATGGTTCGTGCATCGAGAAAGTTGACTTTTCTGGCGAATTTGGTGGATTTCGTGAATATTTCTCGTATATTCGTGAATCTACAGAGGATTTCTTATCCTTTTGAGTTTTGATCCACAATCTATCTGCATTGGAACACCATTTCTCACACAAAATTCACTCCACATTTTTTCGCATATATTAGCATGCTGTTTTTTTTCTATTCGATTCCTATTATCTCCGGGGACACGCCAATAACAGAGAAGATGTGTTTTAATCGCGAAATATTTTTCCCGCAATTTATAAACCCGATGAGCTCGGGAAATTCGAAATTGTCGAGGAAGAAAAGTTGCATTTTACTGAAAAGTATATACCGGTACTATTTTAAAACATAGGTAGAAAAGATATGCATGTGACAGGAACTGTATACATTGGCCAAAATAAGAGTTCAGAGTTTTAATTTTATAATTAGAAGTGATAAATTCATCCTAGGAATATTTTTTTTGGAGAAAATGTGTATTTAATAAAACTCTTTTACCGAGAAGATTTAAAAAGCGCTCTCGTGATTCCGTCACGATTTGTTTGTGATTTCGTCACGGACTAGACTTAACCCCTGTGGTGATCCAATCGCGCTTTTCTCACGAGGAAAAAAAATCTTATCATCCTTGGGTACTGTATGTTAGTAAGAGATGTCATATAAGAATAATCAGATTGAAACAGATCAGCAACAAAAATAGACAAACAACACTAGTCAAAACGAAGGACTTTCACTGTGATTCCGTCACGGACATTTCCAAATATTATATAACGAAAAATCTGCAATATTTCAGAGGATATTATACTTTTTTTTAAACTCGACAGCAGTAACTAGGCTATAAGACATAGAAAATATGCTTATATAGAATAAAATTCAAACATTTAAAGTACCTTCCAAACCGTGATTCCGTCACGCTGCAATTATATGAATTCTAATCGACCGCACGTTTAACAAGTAACAGTGGTTGTCTTTTCGAATTGAACAACTGTTTCCGGACATGGTGTGGTGTTTGTCCGTTTGCTTTTATTTTGAGTTTCTGTGTCGGACTTCACCGATAGACGTAAAACGTGATGTTATGGTTGCATAAAGATGTTGTAGACGGAAAATCGGAATATTTTCCGATATTTTCACACAAAAAAAAGAAATGCAGCTTCGTGTGGATTGGGCAAAGAGAGCGAAAACCCTTGTCACACTATTGACCCATCACCTTCGAAGTTCCATGCGATGCGAGCAGTAATCACTATACATCTTCATTGTTCAAGCTTTGGAACGCAAACTCTCCCGCCACAATCGCGAAGAACAAATCTGAGCTCGGCAATGACACTGTATATATTTAAACCACTGACTTTCTCTCAGATCTTGTCCTTGTCATACTATACTATACACTCCAATGGTGATAACACTGGGCTTTAGTGATCTTCTTCACGAATCAAAGTTGATGCACATTGCAGCAACTTGTGAGACGCTGTAACGTCACTCGTGAATGAATTAGAACACATTTTTTAAAGTCAGACCCTAGGCTATAGGTTTCAAGATTCTAACCATAAAGAACATGGGTTCCCGAGTGTGAAAGGAATAGGACCCAAACGTCGTGATATGATTGAAATGTTGTTGAAAGCAACGAGCGATTTGGGGTGTACCGCAGCCTGGGAGGGGCGGAAAGTGCCCCCTATATATTTTCGCTATATCCTTTAGGCTAGACACTATATCTTTGGGTCAGGCTTTACTGGAAAATGCAGAGAACTCCATGATGGCTGCCATGTTGACGGCAAAAAAAAAGAGAGCATTTTTTTAACGATTTTCCGGTAAAATTTTCCAAATTTTTTATTTGTGTGTTTTCGTCGCAAAAAATGCATGATAAATGAGTAAATAATAATAATCTGATGTGAAATAAAATAGCTTTTTCCCACTTTGCCTGGGAGAAAAGCAGGATCTTGAAGACAAAAGATGAAAACGTCACTTTTCTGGTACGCCACATGGTCACTATTGTGAATTTACCCATGATCCTCTGCTTGGGGGGGAGGGAGGGTTAACATATGGGTTCAAAATGGCCCCAATATGATAAGCTAATAAGCCAATTGCCCCCCTCCCCCCCCCCCACCCCCCACACAAACATTCCGGACGGGACTTATCCGCATATATTTAGTCATACGTGACATATAAAAACGTGACCGTAAATGACCTTTGATCTCTAACCCGGACCGGACGTGACATCATCGGATGTGACGTCATCAACCAACCCTTCCCATTTTCACCCTCACAAATATACTAATGAATCGGTGTTCTTCCTACTGCTTATGACAGTCCGATTAAAGTAAGACCTAAATTCTCCCTTCGCTACACAGTAAGTTGGTTAATTGTGCGTTAACGTCTGTTTAACCTCATCAATATGCCCGATAGGACAAAATTTGTATGGCTTCTTTCTGTCCATGACACGGTGATCATACCTCTTGACAGTTAACTTTATTCATCGCAACCTAATTGGCAATATTTGATGAATAATGTACATGTATCTTTTAATTGAGTCTGGTAAATTGTTTAATGAAACTTTTTGGGACATGCATCAACGAACTCGCTTTCATGTTTCAATTTTTGCGGTCTTCCATAGCAAAGAATGTATTACATTGGTCAATATATATTGTTTATTTGAATGCGAAGAGGGCATGCAAATGCATAATTTCACAGGTGCGAAAGTGAATGTGCCATTTGAAGTCGACATAAAAATCTTGTAGGGGGGTCCGCGGCTCACAATATGAAGTGTGAATACACATTCTCACCTTCATTGTGTTTATCAGATAGCTCCCAAGCATACATAAAAGAGAATGTCACATATCTCTACAAAATTTGCCGCGGAAAATTATAACCGCTTCTTTAAGCGGTAGCCAATAATATTTACTGACAAAACCGTCGTATTGTTTCCGAACAACCAATGTGTACTCGTTTCGTTTACAGCCAATCGGATTTCCTCTGTTTTTCAAACAGAGAACATCCGATTGGCTGCAAACTCGAACAAAACTCGAATGCACTTGACAAGGTTTGTTCGTTTGTTAGTTAATACATACTATCTTGGATATACGACCTGGAGCATGAAGAACTAGACGGCGTGACTGGGACATTTTCAGGATATTCAGAATTTGGCAGTCCTTCAACGTTCACTTATCCGAATATCTGATACGTAATTTGAAGTCGAGTGAAAGGCACGTCAAGATGTTGACGCAAGTCCAGACGATAATGTGAGTAGTAAAATTGGTTTTAACACATTTGCAAATTAACCAGACACCAAATAATCAATTATATGGTCTCTGAATTAACTAAGCACAACCTGGCATACCACATGGTCCCTGTAATCTATTATTTCCATGCCGGTAATAAAAATATAATTATTGCGCCCTTCCTGGCATGACTTTTGTTAAAAGAATTGTAGAAAAAATTATATGAATCAACCTAAATGGACGTCGAAATCGAATTTACTTAACCGCTGACCGCCAGCGCAGTTACATGTCGGAGAAACAAAACGAGTTCTGAAGCGTTACTGGTAAATATTGGAGAACGCATAAACATTACTTTTTTATTCTCCAGCATGAAACTGCGTTGGCGGTCGTCGGTGAAGTAAATTCAAATTTTTAGCTGAAAGGTTTTCATTTAGGTTATTCTTCGTACCATTCTCTTAACAAAAAACATACCACGAAGGCTGCAAAGCAAAAAGTAAATACGCAATAATCTAATTTTTATGGAAAAGAAAAGGTTTGCTTCATATATAGCTATACCATGTTACCCTGATGCGACAACCTACCGAATATTTGAATTAAAAATGTACTTAAAAACTTTCTTGGTACACTATATCTCAATTATGGTCCTGATTTGTTTTAAAATTTCTATTCGATAACATTTACGATCAACCAAGAATGCGGTAGTTCGTCTTTATTTTCAAAATAACCAGTTTTGATGAAAAACTATTTCAGATTAAACATGTGCACCTGCCATATAACAAAACAAGTCAATATGATAACTATTTCTTTTATCGAACTCAATACATTGGAAATTATTTCAACATACTGTATAATTTCTAAAAACTACTGTGTACAATTGTGCACGTCCACATTAAATTGTGTACCACAGATACACATTTTGTGATACACAGTATGTGAATCACTGGTACACAATTTTATGTGGATATGCGTTTTCACCACAGTAATGTGTATCGCTGATCCACGATGGTTTTTAGAGTAGCCTATCATACTGCAGTCTTTTTCAGCATATTTTCATACCCCTCCGAACAGAAGATCTAAATTTTCAAAATGTCACACCAGCTAATTATTTCCTTGGATTTCCTTGGATATTTTGGAACTTTGCTGATTTTCTGCATCTATTCCAGTCTATGGTCAGTATTTTTTCATAGGATGCTTCTGACAGTTCATAGCAAATTTTCTTGTCTAAAATACACAAGAATCTGATTTTTTGAATGCATTCCACGAACATTGTATTTACACGTCATTGGATTTGTGATTTGGTGATTGGGGGAAACCAAATGAAAAAAAAAAAAGTTCTGGGAGAGAGATATGATGTTGCCTTTTTTTCTGAAAATTTTACCATTTATTTCATGAAATATTCCTACTGGCTGCTGAGATTTTTTAGTTGTGCAAAGTTGGTATGCAAATATGCTTTGATGATGCCACCCTGTGAAATTGAGATAATTGATAGACAGATAATAGCAAATTTTCCCGTCTAAAATACACATGAATCTGATTTTTTGAATGCATTTCACGAACATTGTATTTACATTGTCATTGGATTTGTGATTTGGTCGCCAATATTTTCAGAAATATGGTTACCATAGTAACTTGGTAACTAAGCGTTTTATTTCAGGTACTTAACAAGTTGAAGTAATTTGTTATGAATATGAATTGCATAAACCTGTGTTACTGCATATTCAGTAATTAAAATTTAATAATACTGCGAAATTTCCACCATAAAGCCCTTAGTAACCTGTTGCTATGGTAACCATATTTCTGATAATCATATTCCCTTAAACAGACATGAATAGTTTGCACATTGCTATCAAGAAGCAATACTCTCTAAAAACTACAGTGGACAATTGTGCGCATCCACATTAAATTGTTTATACACAGTTTGTGCATCCCAGGTACCGGTACACAATTTTATGCAGTCCGCTCAGTAAATTTGAAGGAAAGCTTATGGGGGTCATGTCCACTGACCTCTAGCAATTGACCAATCAAATCATGTCTTCAATGCAGGTGTATTTTAACTGTGAAAAGTATGATTGGCAAATCTGTTATGCATATCAGAATATCAGTAAATACCTTTGGTGTAATTTATTGTCTATGAAATCAAAAGGGCTACAATGATGTTCATCTGAATTCTTTTTATATCTTATTGGAATTATGGTGAATTTAAATGGTGACCATTAGAACTTGCAGTTTTTCATGTGCTTTGTCTAATTTAAGTCATTCGAGAAGCCCCAAAATTATATTTGTCATGAATGCCCAAACTCAGTTCATAGCATATTATATTTGAATAATCTAAAACTCAGTAACAAATTACCAAATATTTTCCACATGCATCTTTATGCTCATTTTCTTACCTAGTCATTTTGAGAATCCCAAACTACAAATAAGTCACACTTGATCTAATGCATCACTTAGTATGCCCAAATTCAGTTCATAGCATATTATATTTGAATAATCTAAAACTTAGTAACAAATTATCAAATATTTTCCACATGCATCTTTATGCTCATTTTCTTACCTAGTCATTTTGAGAATCCCAAGCTACAAATAAGTCACACTTGATCTAATGCATCACACAGTATATTTGAGAAGACCATACACATTTCTCAGTGCAAAGCATGATGGGGATTATCTGAAACATTTTTTATGTTTTTTTTTTATCTATATCAAGGAATTTATATTGACTCAAATTATCTTGGTCAAAATCAATCTTTCATCCCTTAGATTATTATTTGGGCTTATTTCATGGCCATTAAAACAAACCACAGCATCCATGGTTAAATCCAACATGGTGGTGAAATGGAGTCATGTTCTTTGGGCTTTTCCAATTTTTTGCATCTAATCCAGTATAAGACCATGTTCTTGTGAAATCAACTAGTCCAACAGTTTTTACTGAGTGCTTCTGAAACTTTGTTGACCTATTTAATTTGGTTTGGAAGTGCATATCCTATTTATGATATGAAATATTAGATTTTTGTCAAAATTACTAGATCTAATGATGTTGAACTTAACGATAACACAGAACAAAAACAGTCACTATGGTCCCCAATACCCTCCCAGCCTCCCCGCTATTGGGAGGGAGGGAATTTGGCTTAATGTCACACTCAAGTTTGTTTCACTCATATGGTGACAGTCAGTTTGGTTGGTGGAGGAAGCCAGAGTACCCGGAGAGAACCACCGCCCTTCGGCAAGTAACTGACAAACTTTCACACATGGACCAGCTGGGCTCGAACCCGTGCCGGTCCAGCGATGTGAGTCTAGCGATCACCAAATTTTTGCCCCCCCCCCACCCCACTGCACACCCCCCCCCCCTCCAAAACCAGGGTTTTTTTTATCAGAAGAGAACTTTGTATAGCATGGTTTGAAGATGTGAAGCTATGACTGAGATGAAACATAAATTTTTATCAGATATTGAACTATTGGAGCTTTGTCAATTTGTTGTGTCTATTCCAGTATATAGACCCTGTCTAATGGTTTTCACATATTTCTGAAACTCTGTACACATATTTAATATGGAATGGCGAAGTGCATATTCCATATATGATTGGAAATATTAATTTTTGACATATTTGTTTGGATATTTTGGAACTTTGCTGATTTTCTGCATCTATTCCAGTATAGTCAGTATTTTTTCATTGGATGGTTCTGAAATTTTGGAGATGTTCATATCCTGAAATGGGGAAGTATTGATGAGACGAAATATTGATTTTTGCCATGTTTTGAACTTTTCCAGACTTTGCCGATTTTCTGCAGCATTTGAAAATAAAGTTTGCACCCAACTACATCACCCAAACACGCTTACACAAACGATATTTATCAATGTCTTCTTCTTGTTCTTTTTTTCTTTTCAGCTGATATTTTATATACCGATACACTGTAAAATGAGTGTTAACCTATTGAACGCCTACATTGTAACACTTATTGAACATGTAATTGTGTTCAAGTTGTTAACCATTACCACAGGTATTCAAATGCAGAAGAATAGCATTCTAAACTCAAACATATTAGTGTTCAGAAATTCAACACGCGTGTTAAAATTGTTAAATAATGCATTCTGCATTTGAATAATGGCTAAATCGGTAATGGTTTTAATGAGTACTAAAGTTGAAAATTGAACATGAAAGTTAACAATTTGAACACAATTACACGTTCAATAAGTGTTACACTTTAGGCGTTGAATAAGTTGACACCTAAGTTTACAGTGTAGTATGTCATTTTTCACTGATAATTGTCTGATACCCTTGCATGAACCACAACCATTTTCAGGATTAAACTCCATCAAATCTGATCCCACTTCACCATCACGTCTGCATTGATTAATTGAGGTTGGTTCATGCACGGTATCACAGAATTGTATAATGTATTATAAGAATTTAGAAATCGAGCATCAGTTATCCACAATATAGATGTGTATAGCTTCCACATGGAATGTGCGTGGAACTCGATGCATGAATATTATCATATACTCTAGTGAAATAAAAAGTTTCCATTTCATCAATATTGATTGTAATTATATAATTACCTCGAATTCATACTTCGTCTTTATAGTCAAAAAAGATCACAATTAAATAAATGTACATCTGTTTGTATCATGATCCTATAATAAATATAATCGTAAATTTGAAATTTCTTTGGCGGAACCAATTGGAAATACTAGCTGACAGACTGGAAACAATAGCATTAATTCGCTGTCAAAAATTTTCGCTAATCTTTCATTCGTCATCTTAATTATACATTTTCTATCAGTTTTGAAAATAAAACCCCAGGTGTTGGGAGAATCGAATCAATTACAAAATATTGATCAGAAATGGAAAATTTTGTCCATGGAATGTATGGAAACATAACTGATGTTACGATTTCCCATCTTCATATACAAGCCCATTTTTTTGGTCATATTTCGAAGTGTAATTCGAAAACTGAACGAAAACGTCGGCTTGTGTGTGAAGATGCCATTTCTCTGCTGGTTTGACATATATCCAAGTGAAATAAATAAACAGGTGGTACGAGATATACCCAGACGGGAACACGCAGCCGTGCAGCAGACCCAGGTACGTGCAACTAAACCGTTACTAACCACACTCCCCCGGATACCTTACGGTGACAACTCAAGGGGGTGGCATTCCCTCCACTTGTTGGAGCAAACACGACATCGCAATACTAATCGTTAACCTTATCGTTATCTGTTGACTTCATTTGCTCTTTCTGGATTACTTCTCTTCTGCCTGAACCTCAAAATCTTCATCTAATAATTTCTCTCTATACTTCCCAATAAATTCGGCCTGTAAGTCGATACTGTTGCCATGGGAGACCTCTACCCGAACTTTTTCTTCGGCTACAATAACTTCTCCCTTAATTTTGAAACCCCTCACGCAGCTATAATAACCTGTCACTGAACAGTAATTTCTTGCTTAT
>JAVTVY010000466.1:0-33022 GCA_036873755.1 Hanleya hanleyi | reverse complement strand
AACTTCGTGACGTGATTACCGATCCGGTGCATTTCCTGTTTTTGTTGTGCACATTGCAGTGTCAAAGATCACTTCAGATCACGTGATCGGAAATGACGTTACAAAGGCAGAGTTCAATAAGGACCCAAATGCTCTTTTCTTAATACTGACATAGGAAAGATCTTTCTGAATAAAAAGCTGTACACCTATCTCCAATTGAAGAACCTTGGGGATCATCGGCATGTATGGTTGTTAGAAATAAATTGCATTCTTAATGGCTTTCGTTATGCGATTGAAATATTCTCGACATCCACCGACAAGCACAAGGTGGCACAGGCATGTTTTTGTAAGATAGTGAATCTCTTTATGTCTGTACGTTTTTAACTTGTTTTAGGAGTATGAACCAAAGTTACAAGGGGATTGCCCAAGTCTGATGAATATGGATGCACCAACAAATACCGATAAGGAAGATGGTGGGTGTGTTAAAGAACTTCCAGGTAACTCAAATAAATAAACGCTTGCTCGGCGTCGGGCCTTACCAGCTGGTGTTCTGAATAAGAGCTTGCACTCTATGAATATTTACTTCATGTTATCGCCTAAATATTATCTGTATATAGTGAAAAAATTTTTTATTTTTTTTAATATATTTTTTATTCAGGTATGACAGTATCGTATTGCATGTACACCATTTTACATAATTTCATAGGACAAGAATCTCGATAACGGAAGGTATATTTGGTGGAAAGAGTTTCCACACCTGTTTTCTTTCTAAAGACAAACAAAGAGGAGCAAATTAGTTATAAGTATTTGTGAGTACACAACAAAGTAGATTATATAGAAAAAGATAAATTTTCATCGTAGCAGTAATAACCATCTAGACCACCTGTCACAGAAGGCATCGTATTTACACTCTATAAAGTAGCTAACCTTTTCAGTTTCGTAATATTTAGCTAAAAGTTTCTTCATGGTATTTATATTTGGCATCACTTTTTTAAGTTTACTCTGATATACATATCGTTTTGCTAACAGCAAAATTGTGTTGAATACATTGTCGTTATACAAACCTCCGAATATAATCAGTTTGCAGGTTACATTCACAATTCTAATACTTTCTACGTATTCAGAGATCCAAAGGAAAAAGTTATGCCAAAAATCTTTCACCACAGGACAAGCAAAAAATAGATGATCAAGTGTTTCCCTTTCCTTTCCGCAGAAATCACACAGATCAGAATCTTTTATCTGTACTTTATGCAGAAAGGAATTGGTAGCTAAAATTCTGTTGGTCAGACGATATTGAAACCATCTCAGACTTACATCCTTTGTACATTTGAATGGCAAGGTGTGTATTTTATTCCATTCTTGGTCGTCGATACTTAAAACAGAATCCCATTTCTTTTCGCTGGTTGGTTTTCTATATTTCGATGTAACCAGTATTCCATAGAAAGGTTTCGTCCCTTTATCATATTTTGTTAAAACTTCAATAAAGAAAGGTCTTATAGGGTAGGGCAGTTTCGTGTAGACAGACCCAAAAGATTCTAAGAACAATTTTACTGCATTCTTTATTCCAGAATACTGCAAGAAATTTATTTTTATTTCATATATTTGTTCTAACTCTTCCAGTGTATAGAATATACCATTTTGATCGAAAAGGTCATTTACGAAATGTATACCCCTTTGATACCACTTTTTATAGAAAACTGGTTTATAACCAACCTTTATGTCATCATTAAACCATATCGACTGCGACATTGCTTGTTCAATGCTAGCTATTTTAAGTTTCTTCATAAACTCACCCCAAGCCAAAAAGACATCTTTCCAAAAATCATTACCAATTAATTTACTTAACTTTGCTATTTGCTGGGGGCCACAATCTTCCAAGCAGTATGGAATATTTAGATTATAATACAGAATGTGTTTACTGGGAGACGGGTGTTGAACCATTCTACGAAAACAGGAGATTTTAACAGATTTTACAAATTCATCCAAATCAACCATTTTCACTCCTCCCTTGTCATATCCTTGTGAAAGTTGTATTCTTTTCACTCTATCATTTCCACCCCAGATGATTTTTTTTTTTTTTTTTTATGGTTTTAAGAGTTTTCTGGGGTGGATCTGGTAGAGTAAAAAGCAAATGATTCAATTTTGGAATCGCTAATGTTTTCACTATAGTTACTTTACCTAAAGTTGTTAGTGATCTTTTTGACCAGTTTCCTAATAAATTTTGAATTTCTTTAATTTTTTCAGTATAATTAAACTCCACCATATCTTTCATCCCCAAAGTGAATGTGACCCCCAGCAATTTGAAGTTGTCCTGTGACCAGTCTAAATTGTAGGCTAGAGAAGATTTATCAGGTGGGTTTTTTTTACGTCCTAGACAGAAAATTTTCGTTTTATCCCTATTAACCTTTAGACCCGACAGTCTACCGTACCATTCAAGTGTTTCCAAACACGATCTGAGAGAGGCATCGGATCCATCCAAGAAGAGAGTTGTATCATCGGCAAATTGAGAAATTTTGTACTCTACATTTCCAATTTGTATTCCTTTGATATTTTCGTTCTCGCGGACAAGTAAAGCCAGTATTTCGGCGCATAGAATGAACAAATAAGGTGAGAGAGGGTCTCCCTGCCTGCATCCACGTCCTATGTGAAAGGTGTCTGAAAGGAATCCGGATTGCTGCACAGAAGAAAATATATTGTTGTAAAAGGTATCTACCCATCGACAGATGGAAGGCCCAAATTTAAAAAGCTTTAGTGTTTGTTTCAGAAACTTCCAAGATATGGTATCAAACGCCTTTTCAAAGTCAATTAATAGTAAACAGCCCGGAATTTGGGTGGTATTCATAAAATCTATAATATCGAACGTTAACCGTATATTGTCACCGATAAACCGGCCTTTTATGAACCCACTTTGGTGTTCATGTACAATCTTATTCAAATACTTTTTAATTCTTTCCGCTATGCAGGCTGAAGCAAGCTTATACTGTACGTTAAGAAGTGTAATCGGCCTCCAATTCTTCAAAAATTGTCTGGGGTTGTCTCCCTTTGGGAGGCAGGTTATCAACCCCTGTCGTTGAGTATTAGACAACTCTTGTTTCTCAAATCCATAATTTATACTGGCTACAAGAAAGAATCCAATGTCCCTAAAGAAAAACTTAAAGAATTCAGAAGTGAAGCCATCGGCACCAGGACTTTTGTTATTTTTAGTTCTTTTCAAGGCTGAAAGGAGTTCAGTGGGCGTAATTGGACCTTCTATAGATTTCGCTTCTAAATCAGACAGTACTTTTATTGTGTTAAAATCCAGACTCTCGAAATCACAATCTTCTGTCAGTTGTGCCTGGTAGAGTTTGTTATAGAACCTTTTCACCTCTTCTAAAATTTCCTTTTGGTCCGTAATAATACGACCGTCAGTCTCGATTCTAGGGATAGCCTTGTTTATAAAATTTCGTTTTTCAAGCGCACACAAATATTTAGTTGGTTTTTCCCCATCTAGAAGCCATCTAGCACGTGATCTAACCATTACCCCTTCCATTCTCTCCCTTCTAATGTTTTCTAGTTCCTGCTTAAGATTGTCTATTTCTTTCAATATATTTCCATCTGCCGTGGCATGTAGTCTGTTTTCTAAGGATTCTATATCTGTGTTCAAATCATTTTCTAATTTCGATCTTTCCCTCTTCCTTCTGGAAGAAAACTGTATCGTTTCCCCCCTAATTTCTAAGAGAATCATTTCGAAAACAATTGTTCATTAATGCCGAGATCCAAGGACTTGTAGTCAACGTCCTCCAATGTGGTTTGTTCAACTTCATTATTTGCATATTGTTTAATAACTTTTAAAATAGCGTTTTTTACCGTTTTTATAAACTCTTTGTCCTTTAACAGAGAATTATTAAACTTCCATAGTCCTCTGCCTCTCTCAAAATCAGTGAATTTACATTCTAGAATTACCATTGAGTGGTCTGACCGATAACCAGGTTTATAGAAAATATCACTTAAATATGACAAAAACTCTTGATTTGCCAAGAAAAAAAATCAAGTCTGGCTAGTGAAATTTGGCCCCGAGATTCACCTTCTGTACATAGTCATTTCACCTATATTCCAAGGTGGGAAATGGTCAGACCTTTCACACTGGTTTATTTACCTTATTTTACAATGAACCGTTTTTGCATCTGATTGTCAAACAACTCATCAATTTCCATCATATGTGTTCATAAACTCATTACATCATTTGTTCTTCGATATCTACGTCTAAATCCGCTTTATCCGGTGCTTGGGGCCGTGCTGCAATTCCAGAGAAGGTGTCCACATAAATATCGTACATCGAAAGCGTGGATATATGCCGGCGTACTGAGGAGAAATCTGAGGGACTCTCGTGCATATCAGCTACGCTTTTGTTGTAGATGTTCATGTGCACACCTTGACGGGTTTGACTACACGGTCCCTAGCATCGAGTTGTGCGACTATACCCTACTGACTCTCGGGAAGATGTCATCAACGTATTATTTTATATTTTATTATCTCAACCGATATGTTCCATGATTTGCTCTCAGAAATTAGCTTGATCCATCACATTGAAGGCACAGAAATGGCGATACTCAGTGACGAGACTGAGGTAATACCAGATGCGACAGAGAAGGCGACCAGTAACCCCGATTTATCGTGTGCCTCATCGGGAAAAGGCGAAGAAGATGGGGCAAAGGACTCACTCGCAGAATCACAAAGTCTACATACAGGTACAAAAAATACATTCTTTAAAGTGGTTGTTTAAAATAAGGGCGATATATATCATTTCGTCTGCCTGTGTTGCATATTCTGATAATACTGGTAATAGAAGAAACGTTTTAGCAGAAAAATAAAGAGAAGTCTGCTGTCGGCGGTCTAGCCTCAGATAGACGGAACTGACGTTGACGGTGATAGATGGTATACCCATAACGTTCGCTAAAACATGACGTGAAGAGACAATGACACTGTAGATATCAACATTACAATAATCAACAATACATAATCAAGACAGAGAAGATGAAGATGGTTATCACATTGGCCGGCGTATGCGTGTTTAGAGGCAATATGGATACACCCTTCTTGGTAATCTAAATGTGTATTGATTGGCACTCGATCCAGATTATATCAGCTTATAATCTTAGCCTGGGAGTGACTACGTGGCTTCCTGCACAGGCGAGACACCTCAAGACAACTGATCAACGCTTCTTCTATCATCACAACACCGTGGATAGAAGTCCAATACTCTACCTAATGTACCGCGTCCACGGCATCACTTTCTGATTGTTGTCATATCTTGCTCTCTGCAACCCATGACTGCAATCTGCACGATCATTCATACAACACAGCACAGACAAGGGAGGTCAGAAATGTATGACCAAAGTAGACTGGCAGCCGCATTCGTTTATTCACAAGGGGACATACTCTTCTGAAAGTACCGGTTTGGCCACAATGTTAGCATCGCTGAGCTGATAATCTTGGGTTGATCTTCTCAGAAGGCAGGGTGCGTTGAGAATATCCCCCGTTGATTAGAAAAATCACATAATGATCTGTTCGGATTCAAAACCACGAGGTCTGCGACAACAGCCACCTGGCTAGACTGAACAGGCGGGCTAAACGACACGGTCACATCGTCTCCCACAAAAATGAGAGATTCTATGACGGTTATCTTCATGACCGCATTTTCATCAGCGTCTATTCTTTTCTTGCAATTTGGGCACTCTTATTTCCAGTGAATGGCACGTTGTGCTCGTTGGTCTTGGCGAACGTATCCACCTATATATCTTCTTCAATTTGGTTTCGGCTTTCTTTCCGGGCCATTACATCCGTCGGCACGATGGAATTGGTTGCAGGTGGGATCAGGCAGTGTGACTCTCATTGATTCATACATTGACCACTGTTCAAGTCTTCCTAGTCCATGAATCCCGCAGTTTATCGCCAACATCTGAGTATGTTGCATTATTACAATGATGATTATTTTGACCAATTCAAATCGCAATCTGTCTGCCTGTGCTTTATAGCTTGCAGTATGGAATGAACTAATGACGAGATTTCTCATGCCTGTGAGATGACAATATAATATATCACATGACAGATGTGAGCGACAAACCTGCACCTTGGAAGAGATTTTGGTTGTCGTATTTTGCGATCTGGTCATCTTACTTAGTGCCCAAATGCTAAAGATACAAAGCATTTCGGATTTCCATTTCACCAGGAAAACCCCTTGATAATTGGCTTTGGGCGCTGACGAACCTTGGTGCTGGATCAATTCTGTGTGTTTAAGGATGAAAGCCGGGGTGGGGAGGGGGGATTTGGCTTAATGTCACACTCAAGTTTGTTCCACTCGTATGGGGACAGTCAGTTTGGTTAGTGGAGGAAGCTGGAGTACCCGGAGAGAACCACCGCCCGTCGGCAAGTCGGGATGAGGAGTTCGGCGATCAGGGTTATCACTCCAGGAAGGATATGTTAAATAATGGTCTCATAAGCAGACGTGAATGGATTTGATTGTATATAAATAATGCCTCCTTATTCTGTTTTTTTTTTATAGGAATACGATTTCGACGAAAGTCATTGGAGATGCAAGGCGATCATCACGGAAGTCACAATACACGGATAGCCAAATGAAAATCATGAAGTTAAAGCGTGTACTTTATATGAACTGCGTTAATAAATGTGAATATTAAGTGACAAAAAATGAATTCGGAATTGATGCTCTGTACAGTTAATAACAAGAGCCCAAGGGGCTTCAATATACGCCCGTATATCTGGAATTACATAGGTCCAAATTTGTTTACTAGCCTTGATTCCAAATGGTAGCTATCAATCCAGAGAAAGGTTTACAATTTCGTGCTTCCGACAATGTAACATATATCACATCTTAGACTCTTAGACTGAATGATAAACTAAAATGAGCTTAACTCTTGGTAACAAGTTGACCTTGAATCAAGAGTCAAGAGCTCACATATCCAATACTGAAATCAACACAAGAAAACAGTAGTTTTCCCGCAAATGGATTCCTTTCAGGCGAGAGAATTTTTCATAAAATTGCGCGAACAATAGGTTTGGTTAAGCAATGTTCATTATGCGTAACCCATTTTTAGTTCACTTGAATTACGGATATAAACCTGTATACAATAGTGATTGGTTATGCAAATCAGAGAAGGGTTACCCCAAAATTTTTTAGCGCAACCCATATTTGGGTTAAGCAGACTTTTCAATTTGTGCAGTCCTGATGAAGGAAGAAGAAAGTGATGAAGTAAATATTTGTTCTTGAGTTAATAAACAGGTACATGAAGTTCATAAAGGACCCCTCTCCCCATTAAACTAGTGAATGTATGGTTTTAATTTCACAATAGTTTAACTAAATGTACCTGTTTCAAACATGAGACAACTCCACAGGACAAATGCCATGTACATGTATGGGAGAGAACTCTGAATATTCCAACCTACATATAACACAGTCAGCTAAACTTGATTCAGTTTTGGGGGACTGTGACCTTGACCTTTGACAAATTGATCTCAAAATGTATGGCTCCTCTTTGCCATGCGAGTAAGGTATACTGAAAGTTTGGTACCAATACATACCTGGAAACTAGAGATATCGCATGGACAACAAATGTTAACGGATGAATGGACAGAACGTAACATCGCATTACACGACTTCCGTCTTCGACAGGCATATGAAAATGTGACTTTTAATGATTTCTTGATTTTGGGGTCACGGTGACCTCGACCTAAATTTTGGTACACGACACATTGTCTCCCCTCAATGTATCAATGGACACCAAAAAAAATCATGATTTTTATGAATTTCATGATTTTGGGGGTCACAGTGACATACACTATTGACCTTGACCTAAATTTTGGTACTTGACAAACCATCTCCCCGTAATTTCTCAATGGACACAAATAATCATGATTTTTAAAAATTTCACGATTTTCGGGTCAGTGACCTTGACCTTTGACCTTGACTTACATTTTGGTATGTGACGCATCATGTCCATCTAATGTATTTACTGACACAAAAAATGTTATTCTAATAATTTCCTGATTTTGGGGTCACAGTGACCTTTGACCTTGACCTAATTTTTGGTATGCAACACTTCATTTCCCCCTATTGAATCCACTCACAAACAATTAGTAATTTTTAATGATTTCCTGATTTTTAGGTCACACTGACGATTGACCTTGATTCTGGGGTCACAGTGACCTTGTCTATTGACCTGGACCTAAATTTTGGTACATGACAAAACGGCTACCTGTAATTTGTCAATGGACTGAAAAAATCATGATTTTTAACAATTTCACGATTTTGGGGTCACCGTGACCTTGACTTTGACCTTGACCTACATTTTGGTAGGTGACACATCGTGTCCCACTAATGTATCTACTGACACAAAAAAATGTTATTTTTAATAATTTCTTGATTTTGGGGTCACCATGACCTTTGACCTTCGATCTTGACCTATTTTTTGGTATGCGACACTTCATTACCCCCTACTAAAGCCACTCACAAAAAATTAGAAATTGTTAATGATTTCCTGATTTTTCGGTCACACTGACCTTTGACCTCCGACCTCGACCTACATTTGGTATGCAACACATCATTCCCCCCTAGGGCATCCACTCGCCAAAAATTAGAACTGTAGATAGAAAACTGTCAATGATTTCCTGGTTTTAGGCAACAGTGACCTTTGACCTCTGACCTCGACCTCAATTTTGGTACGCGACACATCGTCTATCGTCTTCACCTAGTGTATCCACTCACAAAAAATTGCAACTGTGGATAGAAAACGTTCACAGATATAGACCGGACACGAACACTTCAGTGCTTTCCTGTTTTTTAGGCCAGTGACCTTTGACCTCTGACCTCGACCTTGATTTTGGAACGCGACACATCGTCTCCCCGTAGGGTATCCACTCACCAAAAATTAGAACTGTAGATAGAAAACTGTCCCAGATATAGACCGGACACGAGGGACGGACAGACGGACGGAAACCGCCATCACATAATACGTCCGCCTTTTGGCGGGCGTATAAAAATACAACTTCCTATAAGTTGATACTAGAATGCTTATGATAAATTATAGTAACTGTATATTGTTAAAGTTTTGCAGGAGATTCGTACAGAAGTAACATCCGAGCGGTGCTTGTGGTGTCATTATTTAATGAGTACCACACTTGTCTGATTACTGGACAATATTCACCAATACTGGAATGCCACCAAATACTTCCCGCGTGTATATTCAATGACATTTGGGTACATATTGCCTTCATTTGGGTACATATTGCCTTCATTTGGGTAAAATGACTTACATTTGGGTTCATTTGGGTAATTCTATGGACCGGAAAGCAGAAAGTCGTACATATAAATTGAGATAACAAGAATTTATAAAGGAACGTGATACAGCTTTTCATGAGCACGAAAATGTCCGACGGGTGGAAAAACGCAATAAATACAAAACTAGAGCTTTATCTGCTTGCCCAGGAGTACAACTTGATGGTGTAGCTAGTATTTGTTCAGAATGTGCGATATTGAAAAAGAAATAGTCCGAGGAAGAGAGAGAGCCATCAATTACAGTCAACTTCATCACAAAATGTGACTTGACAAGACAGTAATGAGAGTATTATTGACAACAAGTCAATTTTGTATCTATGCAGGTTGACATACTATAAACGCAGGTGGTGAGCACTGAATCGAGCACATTTTCACATTGAAAATGTTTTTGTCGTTATTTCATCAGGTTAGGACCAACCGTCCACAGTTCGGTATATCAATATCTGATATTACCACGATCCATTGCACTTTTAATGATAAATTGATAGTTGGAATAGGACACTAATATCTATTTGCATCAATAAAAAAACATTGACGAGTTTACATTCAGGGTTTTGCAAAAACTAATTTATTAAAAAAAAAATAATAGAAAATAACCTCAAACGCGCAACTTTTGCTACTATCTCGGTTTATTTCCTTTGAAAACTTGCTACCAATAATTGATTAGTAACATGAAAAGTTGCGTCAAATAATAAAACTTCATTTCAGGATCCTACTTTTCGTTCCGTAAGTTTCGTAAAATTAAAAATCCCACAGTTCACTGAAAACACGATTTTGTGAATAACAATTTTACCACTGTAGTG
This sequence comes from Hanleya hanleyi, assembly GCA_036873755.1. NCBI lineage: Eukaryota > Metazoa > Mollusca > Polyplacophora > Lepidopleurida > Hanleyidae > Hanleya > Hanleya hanleyi. The sequence goes on along the minus strand of JAVTVY010000466.1, from coordinate 22,909 downwards.
AACAAAATTGACCTTGCATGTAAAGCAAAGAGAGCAAAGGTTACTAAAGCAAGAATACTGATACTGGTCATAGCAAATAACTGCGTCCCACAACCTGTACACGCGCGTTTTCGATAAAATTCATCTAAGAAGAGGCGAACTGTTTTTATTTTAGTCGATTAGACTATCTGGCATATCTAAATTGCATCTAGAGGAATAAACATGTAGCAAATTACTATTAAACGGATATACATGATATCAGAAATCGGTGTGCAGCATCTTCTTTCAACGCCTGTTCTGGTACTAACAATTATACGCATTGGATCGGCATCTTGATGTGTTCTATGACTTTTGGGTTGTTCCTTGCGATGAAAAAAAGAAAAGGAAAATTAAGATCTGTTCGCCAGAGCAAACCAATTTCGCGCGGAACCCTCCGTTTTCACTCTGAGATATCCCTTCTACTCCTCCAAGAGCGGAGAGTATCTCTTAGATGGACACTATGGAGTGTGTGCCATGACAGAACAGGATATCTTTGATCAGCTTTGTCATACAATTAGCGACCATTTGGATGTAGAGAAAAAAAAGGCAACCTAATGCAATGTCCTTTCAAAACACATTGATGTGTTCAGCACAGGTGACGATGGTATCGGATACTGTGCTAATATTTAACACTCTAGCTATCATATATTGAATGAAGTTCCTGTCGAAACCCCCATTGGCGTTTACTACGTAATCAGTGCAAGAGAGAGTACTTAAAGCAGGCTCTTGATACCGGTACCACTTGCGAGTACTTGAGCCCCAGTGCATCGCCTGTCGTATTGGTAGATAAAAATTACTATGATTTGATTACTGTGCACTCATGTTCAGACGAGGAAAGACGCTTATTGTGACGACCATAAATGTGCTGAATGGAGTAGTGTAGGTCTACTCACTGGACTCATGCTCATGGATTAAAATAGACACAACGAAGAAACCATGAGAAGTGGAGTATACTAGTTCATCAGAATGCCGTTTGGCTTAACCCATGCCTCTCACGCTTATACGATGCCATCTTGTTGGCCAATATTTTATGGCCGTCGCTCATATATTTAGAGGATATCTTGGTTAGATAATCTAGATAGTGTCCTTTTTGAGATTGAAGAAATAGAGTCAAGTTGTCCAAGCACAGTTGTGGTACCTTGCTACATGGTGTTTTTACAGGGAATCTACCCAGATTTTGATGAATCGGCGGCACTCGAAGATTGGCACAAAACACAAATGGTAAATGACCGTGAATTTTTCGGAATAACTGAATTCTGTATGTGAAATTTTCTTGACAACTGGATCACAAGTTGAGAGAGGATCAGAAGGTGATGAGAAACACATTAGGACTCCTGTCCAAGATTATCCAGTTTTAACTGACCGTCTTTAAGGTGAACACCATCCATTTTGGTCTTGATGTGCAGTCCCAGAAACAAGAAAATGGAATCGCTGTTCTGAGCTTGGCTAGCAGGGTCTCTAAACCCGCAGAGAATGAACCATTAAAGGATAAAGACCATGAAACGTTTAATACAACTACCAACTTAATATAACTATAACTCTAAAATTTTAATGCTATATTGTTGTAAGATTATATATTTGACATTTTATAAACGTTTTTGGGAAAAAATTTAATTAAAAGCTTTGAGGCTTTAAAACCCCCAAATATAACACCTGTTTGGAAACGGCAAAGGCCGGGACTTTTTGATCTGTGATGTCAGTCGGAGTACGATCGATCGTAGGGATTGTTTGTCGATCAATGACAAACCCTTATCTATGAACGGACCAGGACTAGTTTTAATAGGCGCTACCAAAATGTGATGGGTTCGACAAATGGATCAAGATTGTGTATCACTCTGGAAAGACGAATAGAGATGCAGATTCCATAGTTGAAAAACAAAATACACACCCGAAACTGGCATTATTGATGTTGATACAGATTAATCACTTGCTTAACCCTACCTGGGCTGAGGGGGGGGGCGGAAAGTGCCCCCCCCCCCCCCTAGTGAACTTTTCTCTGCTGCTCCGAAACGACAAAACCGAGGAGGCTGAAACTTGGTGACTTTAACGCTTATCTTATTGGGGTCATTTTGAGCCTATTTTCATATATCCCCGGGCAGAGGATCATGGATAAATTCAAAATGGCGGCCATGTAGTATCCGCAAAAGTCGTGTTTTTCAATCTTTTCGCTCCATTTCTTCACATTTTCCTTGCCTAAAAGACCTTGAAAGTATTTTATTTATGCAAAACTAATTATTCTATTTTTATTTGATTTTTTTCGAGAGAAAAATCGGAAAAATGAAAATTTCGAAAAATCGACCCCAAAAAGGCTTCCGAGAAGATGACGTCACTGTGACGTCATCATGGCGGCCATCATGGGTTTTTTAACATTTCCCGGTAGAGCTTGAACCTAAGATACTGTGTGGTAAGTTTCAGCGCTCTAGCCTTAGTGGTAGAGAAAATATATAGGGGAGGCTGCGATACACCCTAAATCGCCCAGGCAAGATAGGGTTAAAACCAGGCTACAATCAATGCATCATCAACTTTTATGTCCACACTTTGGTCCATTCCTTTGACAGTATAGATGTTACAACAAAAGGCTATTCTATGGATAACTTCTTTATTGCTGTGGAGCTGACGTTTCGTTGGAACTTTTTTATTGCTGTGGAGCGGACGTTTCGTTTCTCCAATGAAACGTTAGCTCTACAGCAATAAAGAAGGCTATTCTATTGATAACAACTTCTTTATTGCTGTGGAGCTGACATTTCGTTGGAGATCTTTATTGCTGTGGAGCTGACGTTTCGTTGCCAGTCTCGGGTGTGTTATTGCTGTGGAGCTGACAGATCTCCAACGAAACGTCAGCTCCACAGCAATAAAGAGGTTATCCATAGAATAGCCTTGTGTTATATACGCTGACTTCTAAATGCCTATCAAAGAAAGTATAGATGTTGTTTTAGCCTACTATCATCATAAACGTATGAATAAATCAAAGACGAATTGAATTGATGAAAATACATGTATTTTCAAATTAGAAATATTTAGAATGAGTATGCCTTTGAAAAATATTGAAGATTTTGTCTTACAGGGCTCAAGCGTATAAATGTAAGAAATATATCAGTCAATCCATTCATTCAAATATTTGTCTGCTAATATATACAAACACAAATGACTATATTATTTGATAAGAACATATAGTTCGAAACTGCAGTTGAAATAGAAGAATGTAGCTCATTCCAGAAGGTGTTTTGTATTTTTTTTCTACAAACACAAATATAGATTGCATACACAATTTGTATCAAAAAACAAAACATTCGAAATAAAATTCCCAAAATGGAAAAATTTCCTGCATGAAACAAAATTGTTCGATACTGTTCACTGCTGGTGTTGCAGCTGGTACCTGCGGCGTGAATGACAAGGATTACGTTTAGCATATTAATTAAAGCTTCGGAACTTCATTGTTAAATCTTCTAGTTTTTGTGCGTTTGTCATTTGAGAACTCAACAAATCGTTACCAAACTTGACATGGTTATTAATTATCAGTTCCGGAGTTTGGCCACCTTGTAGGCCTACTACCTGATTTATACAGGTTGCTCTTTCACGAGGACCCCTTGTATCTTCATATGGACACATCTCTCTGCAGGTGCATTTGTTTGTTGAAAGATTCGTTAATGCAGAATTCATTCAAACTTGTATGAACAAACAGGCAACATATTATTGTGTTATTCTGCGAAAACTTGGTTTCTTGACAGACATAGAATTTTACAATAAGCAGGCAAAATATACTGAACAGCTTACTTTGTCAATTTTTAGTGTATTAGACGAGGGATTACCCATCATATTAAAACTGTGATTATGTTAACAAAAACAGCAAATTCTGGATTGATATTGGCTCATATAATCATACTATTGCTGTGAAGGGGAATTGACAGAATGATCTGTTCAGCATACATGTATTTTGACAGATTATTATTACAGTCCTGTATATTTCATGGATAATGCAAAATCCTACAATAATATGTAGCCAATTCGTTTGAACAAGTCTGAGAATAATTTCTGCGTTACAAAGTCATGATTTTTGTCTTTTCCTTCTCAATGTCCCAGCCACTCATCTTACTAATATATTACAAATTCTTCCCCTGAATCCAAAGACAATTATGACTGTCTACACATATAATGTTAAGGTCTACATATCTGGCAATGCTGTCTAAGGCTGCCTGTTGTTTGATTAATATATACAAGGAACAAATGAATGAACAATACAAGAGGAAAAGAGGAAATCAAAATTAATACACATCCTACACTGGCCAATGCCTCTGACCCTCCATTTCGATAGCCAACCCAAGTTGAAAGCAATTTTATGTATGCCAATTTACATTTCTCGTACTCAAGGCATACGCTGCAGACACGAATACTGCAGGTCTTTTAACTTTACATAGTAAACAACATAGAACCAGTTTGGTTCATAGCTTGCTAATTTAGAGCTTGCACCAGTCTCTATCCATGACGGATTCATTCACTTGCCAGCTGTACCATTCGGCCAGAAACAATGGGAGGGGTGAGAGGCCGACAGGCAAAAGGATGGCAGCCAAAATGTGATGCCATACACAAACATTTAGTACTACAATAACCAAACATGTGGTTAAGTACTTAACAAATAACTTGAAGATGCAGTACACCTAAAGCTTCAATGCCATCTCCACCAATATCCACATGTACTCATTATTTACATTCCATTTTAAATGGACATTTATACACATCAGTTGATGGACACCAGGGAATGGCCCACCGACAGCCAATATGGGGGCATTCAAGTATTACGCATGCAGCGAAGGGAGTGGGGTCTAAAAATCATGATTTATTCCTATGTACGTTGGGTTAAATTTTGCGTATGGGCGGAGGTGGGGTTATAAAAATCAAATATTTTGTATACGTTATGCTTGAATGGCCCCAACTGCAATATTTACAAAGGAATACTCTTTTTCACATCAAGAACAAAACAAGTTGGAAATATGTTCAGCCTTCACATATTCTCGAACGAAGTCGATGCAAACTTAAAATAATTGTAGCGATGCAGCAAATAATGAGATTGCAAAATGTCCTGACATTTTGACTGAATATTAACATAAATGTTAAAATGCCTGAATGTGAAGACCCACAGGTTACAATTTGGGCAGGTGGTGTCATGGAATGAATTATATACCATAATACAAAATTATTCCACCAATAGTATCTGTAATGCTGTTTATCAGTAGCTGCCCAATTCCAGGTGATGAAGAATGTCCAGGCGAGGTAAGATGTGGAGATCCTCCTTCAGTTGTTCGAGAGTATAACCACTGAACTGTTGCTGACCCAGGAGATACTGGAAGGGGCTACTGATTCTACTGTTCCCATCAATTCGCCGAACTTCAGAGAAGCGGTAACCCTTGCGGGCTGCCAGCGCCTGCCATCCCTTCCCATACTGTGGGCCGACGTCCAGCTCCTGAGACAGATAATCCACAATATCGGGGGGTAAATCCACCACCAGAGTGTCATCCAAGACAGCCTCTCCCGAAGCCTTGTCCACAGCAGGCTTTACTGAAAAATAAACAACAAGCTTACAGGTTTGCTAGCAAGTACTGGTAGCCTGGGCCTACAGGTACGTTTTTTAGCATCGTCATGAGCCCAACAGCTTTTTCCCTTCAGTTTCACTCTGGCTCAAAGTTAATCATATCCCATTGTGGCCAATCATTTGCCTTTGTGCACATAACCAAAATTCCTTCTAGACCGTATAAGTCACGCCTGTACTAGTCTGTAATATTCGAATTTCGGTGGTAAGAAAATCAATGTTCATTGGTTTTCAGGGTATGATTTGCTAGGTACGGCTATGATTTGCTCATGATATAAATATCTGCAAAGCAATACCGCTAAACGGCGTGTAAAATTGAGGTTTACGACGAGTGCGCCGGAACATTCCTTTGAACTAGATTTAATTTAAACTTGTTGATATATTGTGTAAACATAAACCCATCTGAAATCTGCTTTGTTACAAGTCGGTACCCCAGCCCCTGGCCTTCCCCTCCCCTCCATTCCCTTCCCTGTCTATAGTCATGATATAGCTGAAAAAAATGTTGAAAGCGACGTTAAACCCTATTCACTCACTCACTCACCCAATCACCAAATGTCTGTAGTTGAAAGAAACCTGATAAATTATGGAATTTGAGATGCATAATAGGAAAAAATGACAAAGAATATAAATAGTGATATTATGCCCACTCGATGGGGGCCATCAGATAAGGAGAAAGGCAAATATTTGAACTTCCCGTATAATCTCCCATAGCCTATAAGGCACTATAGACCTGGGTCACGAGAAGGGTTACGTGGTATTTTCTAAAATGGTATTTCTCATTTATTAACATTTTAGCAATTCTTTGCTCAGTTGTTGGATATTGAAAGCATGACGGTAAGGCTTAAATTTCCATTCTTCTCACATACATTTTACACAAATATTTCTACTCATTTTACACTATTCAGACCTAAATGTATACGGGATATCTACAGCGGCGAGAGTAAGAACTGGTCAAAAACTGGCCCACATTGTCTAAACAATGGGAGAACTGCAGAATAGTACCAGAAGATAATCCGCAAGTGCTAGTTATGTCAGTTCAAAGATGAAATCTTTGAAGCAGCATGGAACCAGAGACCCTCCATCCACCCTATAAAACACTGAGGACAGCACACAAGACACAGACTGGACACTTACATGGTGCAATAAAGACAAGACATGGCCACAGCATTGCGTGGTAAATGCCATTTTAGGGGTTACTTACTTGTTCCTACGGACTGAAAGTGAGTTGCTCCACCAGTAGCACCCACAGGGTCACCGAACGTAGATGTCTGAAAACACAAGTTGCAACAATATATATTCTACCATCATCAGTGCTGCTTTCCGGTGACTATGCGATTCTATCTTTTGCGTATGACTAGTCAGTGCAAAATACAGGATCTATTTTTATCCTTCACAGATCATTGGAACAAATGTCAAGCGGACCACTGTGAACGTACAAGCCCAACTCCGTAGTGGTAGTGGCTGCATGGCATACCTGTACCACCTCCAGGATTTAAAGATGTCATCAGCCTCAAAATTGGACAATTTTTAAACTCTCAACATATTTTTCATATTTGACAACAGCGAAGTCAGCATACACAGTAAAAGGAAGAACATCAGTCACAGAAATTTGAAATTCCCCCCTCCTCCCGATCCCCATTTCAACCAAGTTCAGACTCGACATCGCATGCACAACCACAACATATGGAACATCATCCTGTCGTCCAACAAGTATTGATGTTGCTATGTTGACAACCAAGCCACACAGCATGCACGAATGCAGTTTATATTTTGAGTAAAATATTTTAAAATATGCTGTCACAAGGTATGTGGTTATGCGGTGGAGGGAAGCTTGGATTAGGTGACGGGTGAGGCTCATTGATCTGAAGACTTACCTAAGAGTAGAGGTTGCATCAAATCCTCCACCAATCCTACTGTCTTTGTTGTATTTTCCAACACTTTCATGGCATTTATTATAGCCCAAGTTGTATGTTGAAAGTGCTTGGTTGTATGTGTTGGTTATATTCACAAGATAAACATGCAAACTTACTTTGGAGTCTTCGCCTGATAATAATATTGGCAAACTGGGAATTGAAGATCCAAATGACATCTGCATATTATTATCTGCAATATATAATGGAAAACATATTTTGTCACCGAAAATTGAAGTATAGTCAGTTTGTGTGTCTGTTTACTTATAAAATATATTTAGATGTGACAATGCAATATTCATATATATTCTTTACGTTGTTTTTTTTTATCATAGAAAATCTCTATCAGTAAGGCCATACCAATTTTATTTTCTGTTTCACAGGCGGATTTTATTTCTTTGGGACACTCGCTTGCATCAACTCCTTCAGCTTTGGACATCATGAACAGGGCCAGTGAAGAGGAAACTAACAAAATGTAATTGCTGTGGCAAAATACCCAGTTTTACATTTATTATTGCCTCCAATCTTGAAAAAAAAAAATTAAAATAACAAAGTCCGACTGTGAAACAAAAACTAAAATGTGTGGCCTAAAGCTGTTGGGTGAGCAATTATCCACATTCAATTAACAAAATTGGCATGGTTGGCACCACAGGCCCTCAAAACGAGTTTTGAAGGGTGTGGGCGGTGGTATTAGGGTGAAGTGTCGAAATATAGAGTCTCTATACATAACCCCATGCTTTATATAGAAATACACCAAGGTGTGAAATGCACTTTGGGTGAAACGAGAAATAAACGGTTTACCTCCAAACAAAATACATCAGCAAATTCTACAAGTGTCACTCTATACATTCCCGTCGTCAAATTAGTAAATTTGTGCAATTTTATACCTTTGCCGGGCGATTCAAAATCCAACGTCACTGTCCGTCCATCCCGGCTCGCCGAGATTATGGCCGGCTTCCTTCTCAATTCTGATTGGTTAGTTGCGTATGTCATGACAAGCCTCTGGCAAACCTTATATGGAATGCCCATCCAACTAAGGCAGACTCAGCAGACTGACCAATCAGAATTGAGAAAGAAGTCCGCCATAATCTCGGTGAGGCGGGATGGATGGACAGTGATGTTGGATTTTGAATCACCCGGCAAAGGTATAAAATTGCACAAATTTACTAATTTGATGATGGGAATATATAGAGTGACACTTGTAAAATATGCTGATGTATTTTGTTTGGAGGTAAACCGTTTATTTCTCGTTTCACCCAAAGTGCATTTCACACCTTGGTGTATTTTTATATTAAGCATGGGGTTATGTATAGAGACCACATATTTCGACACTTCACCCCTCAAAACTCTCGTTGAGGGCCTGTGGTTGGCGCATGTACAGCAACATTCATGCAGCTGGTCTGTATGAAGCACTTTTATTTTTTATTGGAATACAACAAACATCATACCATCAAATGATTTGACGTAGTCCTTATCTGGTTCGTTCCTATTGAAGTTAATGCCGACAGCACCTCGGGTTGTCATTCCCTGGATACGAGAGCTCCTGGTAGATGGTGATACAACAGCAGGACATGCAGCATTCTGAGGGCAGTTCAGGGCATTGTTCTGTACTCGGTCACATGATCCATTATCATCCATGTTCAGGAACGGGTTCGAAGACCTAGCGGGAATAGTCTCGCTATGCCCAGTGACGGCCATCGGGCATCTCGGGCTGCTTCTCTGCCTGGAGGAATGGTCTTGGCAGTACAAGGCATGAGGCTGGGACCGGGTGGGTCTTCCAGCCCGGCCACTATCACTGCAACTTGCCGCTTGGACGGGGACACCAGGATCTAGGCCAAGAGAGCTCATAGATCGAGTAGGGTCAAGGCTACTGACATCTCCAGCACGCAGATAGCTGGACACAGAGGTGGAGTGGTCATCAGCTAGCTCACCTACTGGCTCACTCCTAACTGAGCTCGAGGTATCGAGGGGACCGTGACTGTCATCTTGACGCTGGCCAGGAGTCCGGGCACTGCTGAACGTCCCATCAGCGAGTCGTTGACCAGATGACAATCCCTGCAGGCCTTCACTCTGTACAACTCGGGGTGAATGTCGTGTGAATTCTGCAAAATATGGAACAGACCAAATGGAAAGCTAAAAAGGCTGAAAGACTTCATATTTTTAGAGAGAGAAAACTAAAGCCTGTATCATATAATGATCTATTCGTGTGAGTTCAACCATGTAAACTATAGCCGAGTTCCTCTCTTTTAGACAATTAAGTTCAATGACTTTCTATGGGACTATAATACATGTGCTAATTTCAGGGATCCACATATTGTTAAAATACTTTAATTAAGGCCAACATGTTGCATGTATCTAGCACTGAAAAATAGAAAACTTCGAGGCATGGTCTATTCAGAAAATAGTGTCTTTAGGAACTTGGGACATTTTGGATTTTTCAACTTTTACATCCGCATTCTTAATTGCTTTTAACCATGTTAGCATTTCACAGTGAATACGGACTTCCAAGGCCTCGAAATTGGCCCTTTGAAATTATATTCTGCGGGTTAGGGTTGGAAACCTGAATACAGATTGGAAGTTGCATATGTGCCAATATTTATGAAATTAGTATAGATCCTGCAAATATGACAGACTGCATTGTATATTTAAAGTGTAACCGTGGCACTTGTGTAAGTTTATGCCATATTCAAGAAGACGATGTGAAGAACAAAACGTAGTGAAGTTTTCTCCCAAACGTTTCACTCATATCCTATCTCGGAGGATTCAAAGGCAGATTTGTACAGTGGGAGAGAAATTTGCGCTGCCTCTTTTGACGTCAGAGATGACGTTAATGACATCATACTTCGAGCATCCTGCACCATCTACAGGACGTCACAACAATGCAGAGAATGGAACAGTTCTGTAACAATGTTGCGTTGTGACGTGGTTTATCATTCGATAATAACGTCACAAGTTCCGACATGCTTGTGGCACTGTGCACTATAATAACATTAATAACACTGAAACTGTTAAGAATTAAAGAGGTAAAACAAGAAAAAAGGTATAAATTCTATAATTTAGAAGATTATCTTGGATAGGACGTAAACTTGCAAAAGTACCACAGTAATACTTTAATACAGTACGAAGTATACCATGGTCGAGCTGATCGAGCTGGCTGAAGGTTAACCTCTGTGAGACTCCCACGGTCGGTCCAGTCACGTGGCGGCAGGGGTCACATGGTGTGCTCGTCCTCACTGGACTGTCACCTGTCCATTGTAAGTGTTACTGATTATAGTTTGCAAACAACACTTGTCTAGCAATGATTAACAAATCTGTATCCGCCAGTAGGGCCAGACATAATGAGCACATCTATTATTGTTTGAAAAGCTCTCAGGTTCAGCCTACAACAAAACATATGTGACTGATCAAAACTTACTTGGAAAATGAATGATCAATTATCAGTTTTTGGACTCGACAAATATTGTCTGCTAGACCAATGAAAATTCTCTGTTATACTACCAGTACTTATTTTAGATCTTTTCTTCAAAGTACAAATATATATTGAAGTCTAAGATCACTTTGACTCTTTCTTGACATGCCGGCAATGCTTACCACAAGTAGAGGAAAAAGAATGAAATGCATGCAACATATAGCCCAATTCGGGAAGAGTTTTATCTCCCTTGTACCACTAGGGGCGTGTTGGTGCAGAGAACTTCGGGTAAGTACCAAAGTTCTTCACAATTAGTTTTAGTAATAAAATATTCTATTTTTCTAGAAAATTAACTTTCTAATGTACATGAATACAGGATGTATCAGTTCATGTAGAAAATATTAACAGAATAGTTTTAAAACAAATATTCAGGAGTAGTTTATCAATATATTATTCAAATTAATTGATTGCCATTGGTAAATGTGAAACCGAGGCGACTACTTACCGGAAGCAGCTTTACGTACCTTTAAAGGTGAACTGCAAAGCTTTTAATTTTATCTAAATTGTTGCTTATATACATCTTGTCTTATGTGACATAACTTTTATACATTTTTGGGGCAAACATAGTTTGCAAAATTGTACTAATAACAATATTTAAGTTATCCTGTTATAAATCCGTCTTGAAAACTTGCATCGCTTGTCTCTCTTGGTTTGTAGAACGTTATGACGTTATAGTGGCCCCCTTCATTCAAGTTTTATTCAAATGTGACGTCATGCTACGTCGGATGAATGAACGAGGACCACTATAACGTCATGACGTTCCAAAAACAACGGGAGGCAAGCGATGACGTTTTTAAAAGTTCTGGCTCTCGGTATAAGTTTTGACTTCTCATATACCCAAAATAAAACAATAACCCACAGAACTATTACCACACATAATTGTAACAACTATAGAAGTTCTTGTTTCATGACATTTTAACAGAACATTGAAAAGCTTTTCAGTTCACCTTTAACCTCAAAGAGCGGCAGTTAATCAGGGGGAGATCGGACACTTTCCAGAAAGGGCTATATATGGAGGCATAATAAATAATATACAGAGTATGCAGTATACACACCTTTCTCCTGTAATATATCAATCAGGACCTGCGGTAGATGCTGTTCAGATGACACAGTTTTCTGCGGGATATCTTCAAATAAATCGTGGGCACCGTCCACGTCTTCAGTTGAGAGGCAGTAGAAAATGCAGATCAGCTGTGGGACACCAACCTCCACCTCTTCACAGTCTGATGAACTGTATCTACTGGCAGCTTCTGCAATCAAAACAATCGTACACGTACAGGAAATTCACGGGGACAGATGATCGAATACTCTAACCTGAAATGGATCTATGGTAGGAATTATGATGTACGAGGTGGTGTTGAAAAACCATATTTTTGAAGAAAAAAAACACGTCAGGCCTGTATCCAAGGGGGGTTAATGAGGTTCGGGCGAGCCCAAGCCAACGCCCGCCCCCACTCGACTCCATTTTATAATTTGCCCCACAACCCGTATGCTTACATAAAATAGGTTCTGTGTTCTTTACATGAAGTCATTATATTGAGGTGAGAAAATGATGTACTTCCTTTGATTGTATTATTGAAGTGTTTACCCAATCTGATTAAAAGCAGACCCAGAAGCCGATTCTTCCTACCTCAAAGCCGTTCGGTGATCTTCTGACAAGAAAATAACTCTGTATGTTATCTCATCTTTGAGCAAACAATGCAACGTGTGAGATGCAATGACTTGATAATATGAGACAGACCTCTTCTTATGCAGCCAACTCACCAGGTTATAAGATGTTTCAAATTATCAAAATTAGAACTGCATAGCTGTATCGAAATATATGACCGACCCATAACTGTTACGAAATGTGATTAATAATCATCTATGATTGAAATTTGCTTTGTACTTATCCAAATGCATTAACTTATGCATTAACTAAGTTGTGTAGGAAGGAGGAGCTATACGGTTTTGATGTCAGCCGAGAGTGAAATGAACAACACCACATGGGGACATTTCGCGCTGTGGATTGGTTGTCAACTTGACTCGATTCTTTCAGCCTGGAGTGTCATTGGCACTCTCCGTCTTACTATATTAGGAGACTTGAGAATTACCAGGCTCTCTGCTGACTTTCACGCAGAACAGACTCGAGATAGGAAGAGGGTCAGATCCACTCACGCCAGAGTGGATCTGTTTTTAATCAGATTAGTGTTTCAGGGCTTCGTTTTTAGCGTGAGTGACAGCTCACCTGCACGCAAACTCTCGTAAATTCACGAGAGGTATCTTTAACTCACGTAGAGTGTCGTATTTTATACTGTATTATATTGCAATCACTCGCCTGAGTTTCAAATACCCTCTCCTAAATATTTTGAGGTGAGCTATTTTTAGGTCGCATGCTAATTCTAAACACGAAGCCCTGTGTTTACCATACACATACTTTGTAAGAAATTCTGCCACTGCACATTCTTCCTCTTCTTCAAGTAAATGAGCAGCTTCTTATCTAGTATAAATACAGCCTTCCCAGATCTGATAGTTCCAGTATTCTCCTGGGGTGACGACTCCAAATCTGCAAGTATGAAATACAAAATTAATTAACCTGTGGATGGGCATTATACATGGTACATTTTCCTACGAAGTAGGCTCTCATTTGCAAATTGTCCGGTAATGAGTGAGTGAGTCAGTTCATCCGAATCCTTTGGTCGGCAAAACAATGAGAACCGTTGACATTAGAACCTTGATTTTTGGCATGAAGGTGCATTAGGAGACTGTCAGCAGCAAGTTCTAAGCTGACCTACTTTTGATGAAAATTTCTGGTGAGTTTTTGATCACTGGTGATTCTGACTTGGGCAGTGCCCATCTTAATATAGGCAGGATTTCAACTGGGGGGAATTTCCAAGAGTTCTATTGCCTACCCTACCTCGTAGGTCCTGTGACGTTAAGTCACACTACTCATGTTTATGTAGTAAGATGTTAAAGGTCAATGAACACGTACATCTATAAATGTGCACAACGACACCCCAGGTCAATCCCCGGAAGCCCCACGGGGAGAATCTTAACTTCAGACATGTCAGAAGCTCCCACAGGGCCCCTTTTAACTTTGACATGATTAAACTAGATGGCCTTGCATGACAAGGTGAGCAGTGAAGCTTCATGTTAGGATTAGTCCAATCTCTCGTGTTTATGAAATCTTCAAGAGCTCAGGGCTTCGTTTTTAGTGCGAGTGATAGCTCACCTGCATGCAAACACTCAACTAAATTTGTGTCACGAGAGTGATTTATAGCTCACATAAACTGTAACATTTTATGTTGTTTTACAACCACTCGCCTGACTTTCAAATACCCTCTCCTGAATATTTTGGCATGGGCTATTTTCAGCTACACTAATTCTAAACACGAAGCCCTGGAGCTTTTGATCACTCTCCTGGATTTTCTTTAGTATGAGAAATGCGCGAGTGCGATAAAAAGCTAACATTTCTGGAGAAAATGTTGGGAAAGTGATGGAGGGCGAGAACTCTTTTCCCCATGATGACGCATCTTTCTGAACCATAGAGTACAGGCTGGGCTGCCCCATACATGCCATAGACGCTTTGGTTTAAACAAATTTATTGCAAACACTGTTTACAATGGGGGCACAATGAGCCCAAGGCTCGTTAGCGTGTCCCCCTATAGGTATAATATGAATCCCATGTTGTTTAAACGGATACATTTATAATGTAAAATGCAGAAGAGTAGGGACATTATTTCTTAAATTGCTTACTTCTGTAACAGACGTAGACAGTGGGAGAAAAAGAAATAGTGAGAGACAAAAAATGTGATAATATTGTAAATACAAGGTTTTTAAATGAGAAAAGAAATGGGGGAGCACCATTTGTCGAGTGTACGCTTGATGTGAGCCGCCTGCATGTCACGGTCGAGATGTGATTATGAACACTAGAATCGCTTAGTGTCTGTGATAAATGATCCTTTAAAGCATTTTTGAACATCGATGTTTTTGGAAATTGTTTTGCAGTAAAAGCCAAACAATAGAGTGTGAATATCATACAAGATGGGGGAATTAGAATCATTCAATATAATTGCAGAGAGTTTAGCGAGGAAAGAATGTCGTTGAGTAAAGAAGAGAGGGCAGTGTAAGAAATAATGCTCGGGAGTTTCATTCGAAAGCCCAAAAATACATTTTGGGTCTACTATTAAATGGTTATTGAACAGATCTTGCTTCAGATTACTGCATCCATTTCTTATTCGGCACAGGATTATATTATTTTCCCGTGATCCGACATAATACCATGGGCGCTTTAGAATGGTCACCTGTCACATACAAAACAATTCTATGGAGCCAGAGATATAACAGAATATTTTTTATCTTCACATGTAAAAGTATAAGTGATTTAGCATATTTAATACTGCTTGACATGATTGTTAAAGAACAAATTGAACAAATTGAATTTATTAATTTGTTTGAGGTGTCAAATGGCATCATTATGGAATGAAATGGGGCATCAAATGGTGTCATTATGGGGCAATGATAGCAGCCCCCTATGGGGGACAGAGTTCAAATCAAGACTGCTAGTCTTTCCCTGGGAAACATGGTACAGGTGGAATTTTTCTTCTTTACATTAACAGATATCTTGAATTCTGAATAACCACATAGTCGCATTGTCAGGACTGTTCAGGTGTGTTTTCACTCGTCCTGCCTGAGCGAACATAATCACCTATTAACTGGTAACTCCGCCCATTGTCGGGTAAACCATCAAGGACTTTCTGAACATTTAGACCACAGGAGTAAATCCAACATTCGCCTGCAAAAACAAAACATTGAACTTAGTTCTTGTATATCATTTCTCCCCAGTGCCGCTATTGGTAATAGGCGACCAATCAGAGACGAGAAGACGATCTTGTCCAGGAAGTTAGAATACGGCAGGAGATTCTTACACCCAATGCTGAACTGATTAGAAGACGTAGGCTAGTTTGAAGGGGGGTGGGGGGGGGGGAGGGTAAGATCAGCACTTGTACTAGAATTAAGCTATAAAAACGTTACTTTACAAATGGATCTGTAGGCCTATACACATTTTTCTTACCAAGACTAGTATTGGTGTACCTTTACATGATGAACCGTAATGTGACTTGATGGATTCCCAATGTCAGAGCATGGCAAGTTTGCTGAGTTAATAAATCTTTTCCAAAAACAAGAGATACGTCATTTTGCCCGAATTTAGTATGGGATCCAATGGCATGTTCAAATGGGCTAAATTTAGGCTAATGACACATGATTCCTCGTTTCTCAACTGATTGTTTTAATTTTCATTATTCATTACTTGAAATAAATTTAGGCTGACATATCATTTGGTCGCCATGTTTGGGAATGTTTAAACAAATGAGTCACCTCCCCTATTAGGCTTTCCATGCGAGCATACTATTTTCGTCGATCTTGTCATTTCTATCGTCAGCTTTGATGTGTGTTTCAGGTTGCTGAGCGAAATGAGGTTGGCTTAACTGCTTAAACATTTCAGTGATTTAAACATGTTCAAAGTGAGAAACTGAACTTGGAAAGTGCATCAAAGTATAGGAAAAACAACTACCGGTACATGTATAATGAAAAAATTGGATGTCTGATAAAATGATATGCGGGTCACTAATGGAAAACAAGGAATTAAGTGCGGATGACCTAATATAAAAATGGAACCAGTAGAGCATTAGGACCAATTTTTTCATTTGTCATCATTCCCTCAGGATGTTTGAACTCTCAGGGCATGGCACCTCCAACACTTTACAGACATAAGTACCCGGTAGCGCATATTCATACCAGGGGCGAGACTGAAGGGCAGGTTCACGCACATGTTGTTGTTTTTTTTCACGGGCCAGCAACACCAGGTTATTTTGTCTGAAAGCTGATTCAACAGTTCAAGAAATTTGTACAAAAAATATTGTTAGAATAAATTAGCATTTTAGCACACGTAAGCGTCCCGAGATGGCGACGTTGCTGGCACTCGTAAAAAAAGGGCTTAGGCATGTGCGTGAACCTGCCCTTCAGTCTCGTGCCTGGGATGAATATGCATACCTAGCATGCCATACCGTATTTCTGGGATTATGATGTGTCTTATCAGGGTGCAAAATAGACCATTTGCCCTTTGCCCAGGGCAACCTAAATTTCCTTTGGGCAACCAAATTCTGCCCGAATTGCAATGCAATTGGATGTGATGGTTGCCCGTGCTTGCCGATGGGCAACTAGAATTTGTTTGTCTATTTCATACCCTGCTTATTGTCATCAGCCTAAAAGTAAATGAACACCGTGCTGTGCGCGTTAACAGCTTTTGGCGCATACGCATGGACATGGGCCAGTCAATTTTCACATACGTATGGTACAATATTGATGACCCTTTAGACAAAATTTTGTTTTATTACCACAGTCGCCTCCTCCCTGTGTTTGATCCAAAGTGACAGGCCGACTTCCCATCTCTCTTCAAATTCAAAAACCACGACCACAGTGACAATTCTTTATATGACTTTGATTATGATGGGACTCCAATATATCATTTGATAGAAATTATGTCTATTCAAACTTTCAGACCAGTTGCCTCAGCTGACATGCACACAAGTTCACAAGTGACAAGACCCCGTTGTTGTTGTTGTTGTTGTTGTAGGCCAGGAACAGTCGGCAGGTCGGCAAAAAACGCTCCTGAAGCTGTCCCAGCTGATGTCATCTGCACAAGTCCAGGTACTATAATCCCTAAATCCTCTGGACCTTTTTATTGATTAGGATGAGTTCTCGAGTCGTTGCGTCTATACACAATCTCGTACATTTCATCCCCAGTGGTTGTTTTCAATCAGCGCTTCGGTGTCTGAAGCCAGCGACACCCGATGTCGATTTCAGCCTAGCTTCAAAGGTAGTCTGGCCGGCGATGAAATTCACATTCTCGAAACCAGAGTTATCCGGTTGTATTGATAACTGCCTTGACAATAACGTTACATCATTCCACTTAACACATTTACGAGAAACTGTAAGGTCCCACAAAGAATTATGAATTCACAAACAGCAACTTTTTCCGAGAAGACTAACACTTTTCCGTCAAAGCATGGATGCTGACATCCTCTCCCACCCTTGAACCAATAACCTCCATTAACCTCTTTTCCGTTCTTCCATGTATATATATAGATTGAAGGGCGATAACTCTAACTTTTATGGAACCGGAACATGGGAATGAGGTACACAGTGGGACGTCAGTGGTTACGTCATCTACAATCTCATATTGCACCATCTTAATAAAAGTCAGGGTAAATTTTCAATCCAAGGACCGGTATAACAAGAATGATACTGCACAGGCCAATTCATTTTTTTTTTTTTTGAGAATTTTCGAAATCCCTGCTGTTGATTTCTCGACTGAGATCCACTCTTCATTAATTTGCATTAATTTTTCCAGGTCAGGTTCAGTGCAGAAGTACCAAAATAAATGTTCATTAATTTGCTAAAAAAGAAAGGACATTGTATCTTTAGATGGGTAAATGGCCCCAGGTCAGATTCAGTGCCGAAGTACCAAAATAAAATACTTCATTACAAGAAACTGTTCAATTGGCATAGAGTACAATATTATATTGTATACTCAGAAAAATTTCAAGTCACTGAGTCTAAATGATTCTCGAGTAACGGGGCCGTAAAGTAGTGCATTTATGCAAAATAGTTGATTCTGAGGTGAAAACATTGTTCTCTGTAAACACATAGAGATAAACGATAACCAGAACCAGATTCGGTCTACGACTACGTATTGGAACAGCAAGTATGCTGCATCAAGGTTATGTCGTCTAGCTTCATATGTTTATAGAACAGGTGTTTTCGCCTCAAAATTGGCGATTTTGCACGAATGCACGTAGGCTACTATTTCACGGTCCTGTTATTCGAGAATGATGATCTCGAGACTCAGTGCCTTGAAACTATTCTGAGTATAAAATATAACATTGTACTTCATGACAACTGAATAATTTCTTGTTAATGTAATATTTTATTTTTGGCACTTCTACCGCACCTGTTCTGGGGCAATTTACCCATCTAAACATACATGGTCCTTTATATTATAGGGCCTAGTATTAATCATTGATATAATAGGACCTCAGTAGTATAGACACGACCGATTTCTCAGAATTCGTGGGGTGGGGGAAGTGAGTTCGAAGGCCGCAAAGGAGCAAATAAGTATAAGAGCCGAAGGGTTAATCCAGCCGCTGAGCCGATTAGCGCCTGAGACGGCCTATTGTTTTGACCGACCCACAATCACACAGGCGGGGTGCTACAAAACAGGCACGTTTGTTTTTGCCATTAACTGATTAAGGTATGACATTACCCTGATTGCTTGGGTGAAAATGACCACAACATTTACGTTTTTAATGTTTACCCCAAATCTGAGAATTACGGATAATCGTAGTCATGGGTCATCTATACCTATTTCCTGGCACAGAAATGACAATTGAGTATGGAGTCAGTGTATTTATTTCGTATTTCTTGGTGAATATTTCAATAAGAACGTGTCGAAAATGATCCGAATATTTATTTCTCATTGACCATATTACAGTTTCATTTCTCCTCGTGTAAAACGCTGAGTGATGGCCTGTTAACGTGCGTTAACGTGTTCAGAACTCTTGAATAATTTACCGACGAGGTGCGTACGTTAGTTGTTAACAGTGTGTGTGTATGTACAAGGGAACAACATTGAGAAAGGAATTCTAAAAAAAGTATATGTCGATACACCTTTTGGAATATCTACCTAGTATAATCCGTGGCGTGTCCGACTGCTCCTCCTACTCCTCCTCCTCCTCCTCCTACTCCTCCTACTCCGCTTTACTCACTGCACAGCGGGTCGCATAGGTGTGGCGCAGGATAGGGTGGGGCGAGAGACCTGGGGTTTTCACTACCTGAGATTCCATGGGCCAGGCTTACACCCTACAGTAGAATGGGTCATCTGCGCATGCGCGATGAGTAGTGCGCGATGAGTAGTATGGAAAGGGCACGCGATCTCCCTATCCCTATAGGTGTGGCGCGGGATAGGGTGTTTTCGCTGCCCTTCGCTACCTGAGATTCCATGGGCCAGGCTTGCACCCTACAGTAGAATGGGTTGACTGCGCATGCGCGATGAGTAGTGCGCGATGAGTAGTATAGAAAGGGCACGCCATCTGCCTATCCCTATAAACTAACCCATGGGGTGAATGAATCCATGGGGGTGAATGAGCACTCGTATGCATAAAGGCCTAGTTCATGACATTTTTGAACTTTTCACAAAGAAAACCCCCTGCTCATTTCAACTAGCTTCAAGAGCGAGACAGTGTTAAAACCACAGTGAGCTGAAGACGTTGTGATGGAGCATTCTACGTGTTGGGTAATTATAACGCGCTAATCAGATATGATTGAAACAAAACAGGCAAATCCAGTGAAACTACAATAGAGACCACTAATACTCATTTGTACACGAATTGACAGACGTTGAAAATCAAACTAGTCTTGGACCGAATTGCAAGAAAACAACCACCATTCTATGTATAGGCCTACTGTCATAGGAATTTAAATCCATATTCATGCAAAAAAAAAAAAAAATAATAATAATAAAAAAAAACAACAAAGAAACAAAACACAAACAAACAAACAAGATAAATTCAATAATAGTTGAGAAATATGAATTTGTATATTTTCATTACTCACGCGAACAGTGAATAGTAGATATATTTTTACATTCCACAAGAAATGGTTACAGAGCGTCAGTTAGATGTTACAGGGCACCGATCTAATGTTATAGAGCGCCATTGTAGTGCTTATTAGCGTTTGTCTTTTGTTACAGGGCGGCAATGTGGTCTTAGAAAATACCAATGTAGCTAGAGCACCAGTGTAATGTGTTGGGAATGAGTTTAACATACGGAGCGTCAAACACAGACAAATGCAGACCTGCTACAGATAAAGTGATCAGTCACCACCAGGCTCATATCGAAAATCCTCTTTCTATACTACTGCCTGTGTGCATGTGCGCACGCATTCACAATATATCGCGGGTAGTATACCCACACGCGTCTCCATATCAGAAAACAGTGATGGTCCTCTATGATCAGTAAAGCTGGTTCCGTTAAAACTGAATCGAGATCCTATGCGTAGGCCCATCATGAAAACAAGCATCACTTGGCAGAGGATATGAGGTTACCGCCCATCGAGACCTCCACAGCTGTTTCATGACATGTTGCCATTGCAATATTCTATACTGACGATAAGAAGTGGAACATAGACGATGATCACGGACAATATTAACATGGCCAAAGATTGACGCAAGACAAAGGTGGTTTGTCAGAAGTGGCGTTTCATTGGACAAGTGCGTGAACACCAAACCATCCTTTGGCGGTGATGACCGAATAGACGTCCAAAGCAATGGTAGGTTTTCATGTGACAATCTGAGTGGATAAAAAAATACATTGAACACCATAATATCCATACTCATAGCGTCTCCCTCGGCTTCGATAAGATGTAGCACTGGGGATAATAAAATGTGTTACACGTAATATGCTTGTTATATACTCTGATATAGCAGGAAATGTTAAACTGGTGTAGCTGAAAGGTTATACAGCAGCTATAAAAAATAAAAGAGAATCGTTACAAATGGTGCGCTTTAGCTATTCCGTAAAAAAAAACAGGAAAAAAAGGAAGAAAATCATGTTCGAAACAACACTGATTGTTAATAAAGTATAACTGCAGCATTTTGTGATAAATAAGACAAGCCCTCTGGAATATATTTGCTGGGACAGAGGGTAGTCACATGATTTATTCAGCAGTCATATGACCTCGAAATATGAAATCCGTGTCATTCGAGGGAATATATGCCACCGGAGATCCCTCAGTAATTGCGAACGATTCTTCACAACAAGAGCGTTCCATAGAACTCCGCAATTAAGGGTGACCCCTAGATCGTCTAAACACATGCGCATCAAAACAATCCCTTTCTCTAATATACCGCGACTGCGCATGTGCAGCATGACGACACCATCAAAGTGAACACCACACGAGTCATATTCTACGCCACAAGAGTTTCAAGGCGACACCATACACGCTACATTTGAACCCATGGTGGCCCCTTCATCGCCCAAACACTCCCCAGTGCAACCGAAATGCTCTTTCTCTACTAATCATCGACTGCGCATATGTACTATGTGTGACATGTGCAAGTGGTCGCACAAACAAATATAACGCAAGTCCGGGATTGAGGGTGTGACTAAACTATTTATTCACATATAACAAATTTTTCTGCTTTTCTCATAATATAGAAATATATACAGTATATATGTGCATATAACCAAAACCATGTAGAAAGCTCTACAATTATATCCTTAGAAAAACCCTCGGAAAACCCCTTTTTGTCCAAACAAAAAGAAAGAAGCAGAAAAGACAATCGTTAGCATCTTAGCTTGCTAAGGGAATTTCACGTTTCACTTAACACTACCCTTAGATTCTCGCTGTGATTCGGCATGTATGTCACACGGCGCCATCTATCTAGAGGGAGATAATCCAGTTCGGCCCCATTTAAACGAGCCAATGAAATGATATGTATTCAAATATTTCTCAAACATGCAGACGAGTCTACGCCAGACCAAAACAAAGTTGTGCAAATTAGCTATTTTATTTCTCACTCTAGTGGAGCATGCTTCTTTGTTTATCTTAAGAGAAATCATATCACAAACGGCCTAACATATTTGAAACAAAATAAAATCGGCGGCAGACCACAGGAAAATGATATGCTTTTTATTTTGTGATGGGGGCACTTCAAGGCCCACCATGGGATCATTTCAATCGATCGCTTTCTGGAGGTGTGTCTTCGTTGTATGAATGTGATTGCACCGATGTCGGATGTAACGGGACCAGTCGAATGTGACCATTTGGGAAACGCCCTATTACACTCAGATAGCACCCGTTACCGCATGGCTACGAGCAGAAGTTTCT
>JAVTVY010000465.1:0-36886 GCA_036873755.1 Hanleya hanleyi | reverse complement strand
ATAACGTCACAAAATTTGCTCTGCGATCTACCTTAATAATGATATTGGATATCACTCCTGTTCAACTGCTATCCTACATGTACATGTGGGCCCAAACAAGCCTCAATAATAAGACGACTTGAGCGTATTATAAACAAAGGCTTTAATCTGAATTGTATCAGCGTATCGATTTAACCTACGGCACAATACCCACAGTATCAAGATACTGATGAACCTAGCATATCGTATGACTGACTTATAGAAACTTAACGCGTTGAGGGTTTTTTATTCGTCTTGAATCGAAAAAACAGTGGAGACGGATTAGTCGACATAAAAACATGTTTTCATTGGGTTATTTTATCACAAAATCTTCTGCAACTCTCAATAGCTGCACTAGAATTGCCTTGGATTTAACCATAAACACAGAGGGATCGGTCCGCTTAGACGTCTGCTTCTCTTAGATAAGACGCATGATGGGGGTGTTATAGAACAGCAGAGTAATTCGCAATAATCCGTACAAAAACAAGTTTTACTGCAGGAAATGAAGGTTACGAAGGAGATTGTACGATAGGGTGACATTTAGACCTATACGTGGTGCTGATGGAATTGAAAAAATAAAATGTTCTAAAAATATTTGTGTTTTGATATAAGGGCAATGGAAAATATATGTAATATGTGAAAGTTCCAGCACGATTAGGTTATGTGATTATAGGCATGACATGAAATTGAAATCCACAGCATGTACTATTTCGTGAAAAAGGGTCCAAGTCCAGTCATTCAAACACACATTCAGAGACGAAGGCCCATTTGACTAAACAGATTTTTCAGCAGTGGAGATATAATGCCACCGCACATCACCAGATTAAATGACGTTTTGTTCCAAGGGGTCCTTCTTGTCTAAATGTGTGTTTAAATGATTCGATTTGGACGAAATAGCACATGCTATGGATTCCATTTTCGTGTCATAACTATAATCATAAGGCAATCAAGCTAGAACTTTCACATATTGTTTACATATTTTTTTATTATTTTTATTTTACTTTCTGTTCGATCTCAACCGCACCCCATATAGGCCAAAATGCCGCCTTATCGTACCATCTCCTTTAGAGAAAACTCGCTTTACAACCAAATTCTTATCCAAAATAAGTCCATTTCTGTATAATACAGATCACACTCATCCAACACTAATAATCTTCCCTCGTACCACCGCAATGGAACACGAATATTCTACGAAACCCTTCTCACTGGATAAAATATCGTTCGGGGCCTGCTCGCATGATCCCATGAGCAAAGACTGGGTATAAAAAAACCGGCGACCATACGGAGCCACAAAAGGTTCCATTTCTCAATTCGTTTCATTTCAGAGAAATTAGCATTCCAACCGTTTTTCCTCATGAGATGGCATGCTAATATACCTGAACAGTCCTGTGGATATATATATATATATATATGTGTTCAGTTACAGCCTGGTAACATCGATAAACTGGCGAATGAACTATTATGGAGGCTTGTATATTTCGAGGATGATGACTGCCTAGCATCTACCAGATTTGACGCTGATATATTGTTCACCATCAGACATGCGGCTTCTCCCAATAACAGTTTGCGTCAATCAAAAAAACGAACTCATTCTGCTCATAAAAGCAGTGAATGCGGGTTAAGAGATTATTGACGTCTAGGAAAACATCATTCGGATATTTCCGCTCACCTGATGAATCTCTCATCTTGTTGGTAATAATGAAGCGAATGCATTTAACCCTACCTGGCCTGGGCGGGGGAGCGAAATCCCCCCCCCCCCCCCTACCAAACTTTCTGCGCTATCTCCGGAACGACAAAAAAAATGGAGAAATGAAACTCAGTGACTTTATCGTTTATCATCCCGGGGTCATTTTGACCCTATTTGCATGACCCCACGAGCAGAGGATCATGGGTAAATTCAAGATGGCGACCACGTGGGGTACCAGAAAGGTGATTTTTTCGTCATATTTCTTCAAAATTTCTGCTTTTCCGCAAAGAAATGTGAACAAAAACTATTTTATTTCAAAGCACATTAACATTTACTAATTTATCATGCAATTTTTGCGGAGAAATTGCATAAATAAAAAATTCAAAAATCTGACCGAAAAATCGACGAAAAATGCCGTTTTTGAAAATGACGTCACTGTGACGTCATGGAACCGGCTATCTTGGATTTCTTTACATTTTCTGATAGAGCTTGACCCAAGGGTATGGTGTGGTAATAAGTAGGAGGCCATTTCGCCCCCCCCCCCCCCCAGGCCAGGATACGTCCCAAAAAGCCCAGGCCAGATAGGGTTAAATATTCAGCGTCGAGCTAAAATAGTCCAATACAAATTATCCCGTAGCTCTACCGTATGGAATTGTAGGGATATATATAAAAAATTTAAAACAGTCGATCGCAAAATTATGTCAGGATATTTCATTGTATTATCAAGCCTGATACCTTTTTTCTCGACATAAAGTTTTATTGAACGTTTAAATAACCACGGATATGACCGGATAATGGGGAAAACAGTTTTTAGATAAAGTCGGACATATATTTCAAATCTAAATTTTAGATGTAAATTAAATAAATCACTCTGTCTCATGCTAAAGACAAATAAAATAGGGTCAGCAAGTTAATCTTTCTGATTGAAACTTTTCTATCAATTACCATGTAATTGCTATCAGACTGAGATGGTTGTCAGGTTTACATAAACATTTGCATATTTGTTTAATCCTATCTGGCCTGGGCTTTTTGAGACATCTCGCCTGGGGGCGGGGGGGGGGCGAAATTCCTCCCCCACCCCCCGCTAATTATTGTTCTTACTCCTTGATCTAGGGGGCTGAAACTTACCACACTATACCCTTGGGTCAAACTCTATCAGAAAATGTAAAACAATCCAAGATGGCCGCTTTGATGACGTCACTGTTTCAAAACGACATTTTTTGGTCGATTTTTAAGTCAGATTTTCCGAATTTTTTATTTATGCAATTTCTCCGAAAAACTGCATGACAAATGAGTAAATATTAATGTGATGTGAAATAAAATAGTTTTGCCCACTTTTCATCGCGGAAAAGCAGAAATTTTGAAGAAATATGACGAAAACATCGCTTTTCTGGGACCCCACGTGGCCGCCAACTTGAATTTTCCCATGATCCTCTGCTCGGGGGGGTTATGCAAATAGACTTAAAATTACCCCAATATGATAAACTATAAAGTCTCGGAGTTTCAGCTCTCCATTTTTGTCGTTCCGGAGATAGCGCAGAAAGTTTGGCAGGGGGAGGGGGCATTTCGCCCCCCCCCCCCGCAGGCCAGGTAGGGTTAATAAGTATATATTATTCATGCGAAATTGAAATTTCCCCTGTTTGAGTTGTAATAGGACCTGTGCATGTGCATTGTGCATGGTAGTATACCCCGAATAGTAATGCGACTTTCCTGAAAAAGAGCTTGCAATACCATAAAATATATACCACGTGTCGAATTACTCATATGGTATGACGAGCATGACATTTAACCTTATCTGACCCGGGAATTTCGTCGGGTACGGCAGCCCAAGACTGCCACTACGCATAGTTTCACATTGACGGCATATTCGAAAAATGGTTTATTTCGTCGATTTTTCCAGTCCGATTTCTCGATTTATGCTATTTTTCTTCGGAAAAATACGTAATGAATTAGAAAGTAATTGTATATGATGTGACATAAAATGGTTTTGGGCAATTTTACTCGTAAAAAGGCAAATATTTCAAAGAAACACGATGAAAACGCAACATTTCAATCACATTGTCGTGACGTGTACAAATATGATCGTCTGCTCGGGGAGGTATGCAATAGGCTCATCCCAATATGATATGCTATAAAGTTGCACAGTGTTAGCTCTTCATTTTTCGCACCCTGGGAGATAATATGAAATAACAGGATGCCGGCTTGGATGAAACGCATCAAGTCGAACAGAGATTGATCGATAAGACATCGTGGGGAGATAATTCTGCCGGAAGATTGCACACTCGAGTTGCTATCAGACAGACAGGCGGATCATTTCAGCGACAGTGTCAGGATGTGACACAGACAGATAATGTCGGTAACACAAGCTCCTCGTTAGCGAACAGCCGAAGTCAATTCCCTAACAGTGTGGTAACGACTCGGTGATACCCGGAGCCGTTAATAAACGGCTTCAAATTTGATTGGTGAAATCTGATTAGAGGATGTTCCACACGTGAAAAAAATAAAAATAAAAAAATAAAATAAAAATCTTTTAAATTCGCCTGATGATCATTTTCCAAACGATTTAATTGTTTTCCTCTCACTTCGGAGAGAAACCAATGCCAATCCTCTGTTATGACGTAGTCAAAATCGATGAAAATGAAGCCATTTATTTAAAGAAAAATAGCGCAGACATAAATTTACGATGTAGACGGGTACATGTATGTTGACTTCAATACCATACTGTCTGGTCAGATAATTCTTTGATGCAAACTTTTATAATCCGACCCTTTACTGTCCATCTGCGTCACCATTGTGTATAAAGATATTTAGGCCGGAAACCAATGCGAGATAAGGGGCCTAGATTTTGTCTCTCAAGCTGACCAATTTTTTTCAATTTCTTCAAGCTTAGGACATATAGGTTAACCCAGGGATGGCAGGCCGAACATTCGCGTGGGCATAAGGTAACTACAGCGATTCTGCAGTGAGCGGTGGTGATACTAAATTTCCAGAAATATAGTGTGATAGGGGGAAATGTAATCACTAGAGAATAGGATTCACTACAGCAGGAAAATATTCCAATACGTTCAGGTAAATTTTCTACGTCACAATGCGGTCATAATTACCATTATCTGTCCAGTGGAGGGGGCAACTTGACTCCACCAATCTATTTGACCTATGTACAGAATGGCAAGGAATTATGAACAGAAACTCTCTGACGCCATACCTTAACGTACTTGAGTCATTTTAAGTTATAGTGCAGAATCCTAGTAACAAAGGATCATGGGTTTATTCAAAATATCACTCATGAAGGGTCCTGGGACATTAGCGTTTTCGTTCAAATTTTTGCAGTTATTTTGCTTTAAAATGCATGGAATTGAATTTTTTTGGAATGATTTTTTTTTATCGCGAAAAATATAGGTGGAAGAAATGGCCAGGAATCTTGAAAATCAGCGTTAAAATCGACCACAAATACCTTCCAAGAATGTGACGTCATTCGAATAGCCAATGTAGTTTGTTTTTATTTTTTGTTGGAGCATTCAATCATGCGTTTTAGGCTATAGGTCAGTCATTAAGTATATTCGGATTATGGACGCGTATATTCTTTAATGGACTACGGCTGAATTATGAATGACGGACTAGAGGCTTGTAATTTCGCCACCACTGATTTGACCCGCATACCATACTCTTCCATGCTGTATGGTCAGGAGTTGGTCAGCTCGAGGTGCAAACAGACGGCCATTTTGCTGTAACGGCACCCGGTCTATATTTCTTCTTCAAATTGACCTGTGATTGAATTATTCATCATGGAACGAAGCTGTTGTATCACCACCTACACCAGAATGGACAGCGCGCATAAGACTTGATGCTTGGAATGATGGATCTTTTGGCTGAAATTAGGGAAGCGGGAACATGATTCTATGGAGTTTGGAAGATGAATTGAAATGAAACCCGGTACTTGCCATCACCTACATACGGAGGATTAATGATCTACATGTACTAGGCCGGTTCCATTGGGATATTAAGTGATATACAGGGAAATCTTATTAATAATTTATAAGTAATCAATCTTTTCAAAAAAGCTTGGTTAACCTTATCTGGCCTGAGCTTTTTTGAGACCTGTCCAGGCCTGAGGGGGCCATTATCCAGGCCTGAGGGGGCCATTCCCCCCCCCCTATTGTTCTTATCCATTGAGCTAGGTAGCCGAAACTTTGCACACTATACCCTTGAGTCAAGCTCTACCAGAAAATGCAAAACAGATCTAAGATGGCCGCATTGATGACGTCACAGTCACGTCATCTTCAAAACAGGCATTTTTTGGTTGATTTTTCTGTCAAATTTTTCAATTTTTTTATTTATGAATTTCCCCTGCAAATACTGCATGATGAATTATTAAATCATAGTCCGATGTGAAATAAATAGATTTTGCCCAATTTCCTCCAAGAAAATCAGGACATTTGAAGAGAAATGACGAAAACAGCACTTTCCTGATACCCCACATGGCGTAACCACAATATAGCGGGGTATTGCGGATACAAATTACGTTATGTGTATCCACGTTTTAAAATCACCGAAAACAATGAATTTCCAAATTGTGGATACATATGCTATATAGGTGATGTATCCACATTTTTACTTTCACCTTTCTTGATCAATTATCGGCATGAGAACTGAATAAAATTACGGCAAAACTCTGGTAGAAATTTTGGCGAAAGTTTTTTGGACATGTCAGATTTCGTTATTTTTTCACGTGTCTTCTTCGACGATCTTTGCACAGAACTCCTGTAACATATCTGATTATGGTTAGGCCTACAGAAACCTGCAGTCTTCCTTTTACTGGTATGGATGGGAAAGGGATACGATATCTCAATCAAGCCGCACGGCTTGAGTACTTATAATTTTATTTAATCGTCGCTATATAGCTGAAATATTGCTGAACGCAAGACGATAAACCTTAACTCTCTCTCTCTCTCTCTCTCTCTCTCTCAAACCTGAATTTCTGTGAATATAAGTAATCGTATATTTGATAGGCTGAACTGAATATATTGGCTCTGCCCACCTGTTATTGAACCAAACAGCACACTTGTTACACGACATACGGATTCGATGAAACTGTAAGCAAGTTTTCGAGGTTTATAGTTTTTCTTTCCCATCAATATGAATTTAAAAACACAATTCGGCATTTCTGTGATACCGTGATTATGAACATTTAAAACAACACTGTAAGTATCATTTTTTTCTTGTTTTGTATTCATGAGTTGTTAGAAAAAAGGATCAACGAGTAGGAGATTATGATCTTGTCGGCGATGGCGATGTCTGAATATTTTCTTGTCAGAATTTACTTTTCGTAGATTCATTGTCTCACGTAATAATTAAGCATGGAAATTATAAAAATGTGGGTACAATGTGGATACAATTCTTATATAGGACTGTGTATCCACATTTCACAAAAATCATATTTTTAAGCTTTAAAAAAATGTGGATACACGTCCTATATAGAGATGTATCCACAAAAACCCGCTATATTGTGATTACGCCCACCACATGGCAGCAATCTCGAATTTACCTATGATCCTCTACTCGAGGGTTATGCAAATAGGCTCGCAATGGCACCAATATGATAAGCTAAAAAGTTTAAGAGGGTCAGCTTTCATCTTTTTTGTTGTCGTTTCGGGGATAGGGGAGAAAGTCTGCTAGGGAAGGCCATAATGCCCCCCCCCCCCTCCCGGCCAGGTAGGTTTAATAATCGCCAGCTTCCAATGATTGGCTACGTAAGAAGATATGTTGGTGGAGGTCCACCAAACATCGTCGATAATTCACCGCTGATATGTGTTCACTGTTGAACGGAGCTATCAAAGAGGAAGCAGTTGTTTAGTTGTTAAAATTGTGGATATCAAACTGGAATTGTTCATTTCCATAATAAAATTTACAAGAAATCTCTGTTTCGGACGATTGAAAAGGGCTCGGACACATTTGACAGCCTAAGAAAGAGATCTGTAAGATGGTAAATATTAATCTTTAATCAAGTCATCGTATGTCTTAGAAAACAAGGTGCATCAAATGTATCCATTTTAATTATGGAGTTACGAGCATACCACGTGCGTCGTTGGAAACCTTCAGGCAAATCTATCCACAGCGAAAAATCCAAAGTTAAACCAAGAAAACTCTTGGACGGTATTCTACGATAAAACTCAACATAACAATGATGATGGAAACAGATGCCGGAGTACTGACAAGAAGACATATGTCCCCACATGCAAATATACTAACTTCCTATTTCTAAAACACCAAAGGTCATCCCTGTGATGATTTGTATCCCAGCCAGACTTTGATTGAAGCTGTTCATGTGAACGAAACATTTCAGAGCCACGATGTAATAGAGTTATCAAGTTATCTGTTGGAAAATGATGAACTACGGTCCAAAAAACGGCTCAAACGAGGGAGTATTTGTTGAATTACCAAGGAGGTCCGTCGCTGACCAAGCGATTCCTTCTCCACCATGTTTAGAAGTGACAAAAATACAATCACAATTATTTGTACAGAGAGCAAGCCTCCGGGACGAAACGTCCACCAGCATAATCTCGCCGTATACAGGCAACAATTAAACGCAACATTAAAAGACAGCAATTAAACGCAACAATAAATTTCCACTATCATAAAAAATGATGGCGAAAAAAGATACCGGCGTACTGATAAGAAGACATATGACCCCACAGGCAAATGTATTGACTGTCTATTTCTATAAACACCACAAGAACCAAATCTGATTATTGTGATGATTTGTATCCCAGGCACGCTTTTGTTGTGGTTGTTCAGGTGAACATCTTGAGTGGCGTGACCACACGGCCCCTGACACCGGCTTTCGTGGTACCGTAGACTATTAGATAATAATCAGTAATCTGATATTCAGTAGGTAATCGCCATTAATCAACATTAATTGCACTATCAACAATACTGCAACTATCTATCACACCGGGTATACGTATCACCATCAACTACCAATTCAAATACACACAAGATAGGTTTTAAAAGAGAGAAACGACCAAGGAAACCAGTGAGATGTCCTGCTATTATTGTTACTGAATAGCATTTTCTTATTTTGAAGTACTGGTTATAGTATATTAGGGACCAGTATTGTAAGCCTATGCCACTCACGCTCTGACTGTGTATGTTCATTAGATCAGCAGGTTGGCCTTTAGCGAATGGAAATACTCGAACGCTCCGTCCTCATCAGTTGCCATGTGTCTGTTCAAGTTGATGTTCATTGTAATATTCCCGGGAGTTGATGTTCATTGTAATATTCCCGGGAGTTGATGTTCATTGTAATATTCCCGGGAGTTGATGTTCATTGTAATATTCCCGGGAGTTGATGTTCATTGTAATATTCCCGGGAGTTGATGTTCATTGTAATATTCCCGGGAGTTGATGTTCATTGTAATATTCCCGGGATACTAGTATTGAGAAAGAGGCTTGCTAATCTGTTGAATAATTCGCACGGTCCTTCTTCTGTTACGTAGACTGTCTTTGTCATATTAACCAACAGGGTGCAGAAGCTTAACTAGAGATCGTCACGACCAAATGAAATATTTTACCAGATGGGGCTTCTGACACGTGACACCTCCTTCGTTTAAACTTTGAGTTCCAGCGGAACAAGAAAACATCTCGAGCTCCGGCTCATTATGTTTCTATTTATTTAATAAATTTTGCTTAAATCGAGAGACACAATTAGCAGTGGGTTCATTCTTTCCTGCATGCCTATTGGTTCGTGTGCGGATGTGAATTTTTTGAGAAGATGATTCCCCACGGGCCTGCCCAGATAGGCGTGTTCAGATGCCACTCTGCATCTGAGATTCACCATCGTGAGAATAGATAATGATTCAATGCTCAAGAATTACATAATTTTTCAAAATTATAGATCTTTCAAGCTTGCAGAAAATTAGTCCATATATGTATGTGGAACGGTGTTAGAAGTTAATTGAAATTTGGATATACAGTCACCTTTTGTGTAGTTAATGATTTAGTGGTTGTAATAGGGGGAGGATTATTCTCTTTTCTCGTTCGAAAGTCCCTGATCCCGTGAAATGCTCACAACTCTAACCAGAAAGCCTACATAGTGCTCCAAATTTAATTTTAAAATTTTTCGCATAAACATTTTTTTGTAAAAAACATGCCATGAACGACGCAAGGACAGCGCTCTGTTCTTTTGGGACTCTCGCTGCCTTTTGGCAATTCTAGTGACATGCTCGCATGACGACTTGGCTTTTGTTATGTACTGATGAGATAATTAGCAAGACGTAACATTAATTCAAATTACTCGGCTATCGGCTTGATCTCTCATTATATTAAGGTTATTACTGTTGTGTATGATTCGATGCGAAGGTGATGGTGTAAACACGATTTATATTCCAACATCTTACAGGTTGAAGCGATGATATGAATTGGATACAATTCCTCACGACATTCTAGAACTGTCTCAACTCCATTTTCTCTTACAGTTCCTTTTTTTCTGACATTTCAATGGAATAAATACCACCGATCTAGGTAAAATAAGAGGATATATCAGGAAAATACCATCTAGATGTGAAGCTATGAAAAATTTATGCGAACGTTTACCGATATTTTACAAGATTTCATAATCAGTCATTGAGTGACGTTTATTTCACGGAAACGAACAACTTATCGGCGGTCGCTCTTTTGATATTTTTTGCCGCCTGACAAACGCATACTTTTCGGTGCGTGTAAATCCTCTGAATTTTACTTTTAACACGTACGATGTCCAGACATGATGCCTTATTTAGATACTGTTTGTCTTTTCTGTTTACTATATTGCTATATTACAATGGACGTCTTTTGAAAGTTATTTCGCCAAGCTAGCCACCTGATTGGCTAATTTGATATTCGCACGGAATTTATATAGCGTTCATGTCAGAATTGATGTTACCTGATATTATATCCGAGTTTAACCCTATCTGGCCTGCGGGGGGGGGCAAAATGGCCCCCCTACCAAACTTTCTGCGCTATCTCCGGAACAACAAAACTTTATAGTTTATCATATTGGGGTCATTTTGAACCTATTTGCATAACCACCCAAGCAGAGGATCATGGGTAAATTCAAGATGGCGGCCAGGTGGGGTACCAGAAAAGTGATGTTTTTGTCATGTCTTCAAAATTTCTGCTTTTCCGCGATGAAAGTGGGCAAAAACTATTTATTTCACATCACATTAATATTTACTAATTTATCATGCAGTTTTTTGAGGAAATTGCATAAATAAAAAATTGGAAAATCCGACCGAAAAATCGACCAAAAAATGTCGTTTTTGAAAATGACGTCACTGTGACGTCATCAAAGCGGCCATCTTGGATATTTTTACATTTTCTGTTAGAGCTTGACCCAAGGGTATAGTGTGGTAAGTTTCAGCCCTCTAGCTCAAGGGATAAGAAAAATAATTAGGGGAGGTCCCAAAAAGCCCAGGGCAGATAGGGTTAAGGAGATTGGAGTGCATGTACATTCGCTTGTTTGTTCAATTTATTTGCTTTTCGGACAATAATCTTTCATTACCCCAGGTTTAATGCCATTCTGACAGTTATATCCCATAACCAATATCATATTTATGAACCTTGACAATACGGCTAAATACTGTCCTGTGCATTGGAATCTTGTACAATTATCCAACATTTAGTTGATCTTTCGAAGTCCATGAGTTCTATTTTTCTAAAAGTCATTAAAATGTCACTTGTAAACGTATCTCTCAGGTTGCAGTTGCATCTCTAAATCTTGTATACTCATTTCCAGTTGATCTTCCAGTTCTCTAGAATTTCTCTTTCAAAGTCATAATAATGATATTATTTTCACTCTTACAAGTGTAAGTATTGTTTCCCGTAGTAGCTGATCGTTTATTATATATTGTAAATTATTTGTATTCCGGGTTATATGGAGTGGCGAAGCATAAACTTCTGATATATCAATATTTTCACAAATGTATGACCTCTTAATAAACAGTTAACTTCCAATATCTCCTCCCCTTTGTATGTTCCGGAAAAAATATGTCTAGACCACAAAGAGAATGGACTGTTTTATAGCCAGGATGAATATTACCTTTGCTCACAAAACACATAATATTTTCAGAAACATGGTAAAATCTACACGTGCCATTTTGACTGGATTTTATCTGAACCATGTATATGCCTTTCTATTTCCATGAAATGCTCTAAAGCAGTCTTCTAGTTCTAACTTTGGAATCAACTCGAGGACTTTATCTCTTGCTTCCGGGTTGTTTATATGCTTGTAATTATAAAGATCTTCGGGACTAAGGACTAAGTTCCAGTCGCCACAAAATATGCACGACGTGCTACCAGAATCAATCACTATATGTTCTTACAGTTCAGGGTCAGCTTCGTTCGGGCCATACATATTCATTAGTACTATTCTTTGTCCAAATATTTGTATTTCCATCATAATATGATTGCCATCGAATTTATGCTCTATTGTTTTAGGAAAGGTGCAATCTAAGTTGTTACTAAGGAAAATCTCAACCCCACGCGACGATGAAGACTGGTCACATAAATCCACATTCCAATCCAATTACGATCCTGCACATGCCTTCAATTTCTCGTTAATGTAAGTGTCAGTAATTACAATAAACAATAATTATCTCTCCTTTGTTGTCTAAGGCACTCAAATACATCTTTACGTTTGGTCAAGTCTTCCAGGCCCTGAATTAATAAATATTGTCAGTTATATCTAGTCATCTCTACTGGGACAGCCATATATGTTTGAGCAGAGCAGAATATTCTTAAATGACCAGAGCAATAAATTATATGAGGTTTAAACTCACGTGTTGAAATAAAGTTCACAAAACGGCTGACGTCTGGAAGAAGAGGTTGTCGCTGTGCAGAATTACATCCCTGTTTTCAGATGAAATAACATTCTTGAAACTACAATTTCGTTACGTCCCAATTATCTCTGAATACATGCTGAATTCGGCGACGTAAACTGTCATAGAGGGATGTAGTGTACTGGGTGGAGTGAGTCATTCTGGTGAGTGATTTTCTTGACTCAGATGAGGTTCTTTTTTTTCTGACTCGTATTTGCGTGGTTCTCCAGACAGATTCAATGACGCTGAGGTCTGGTGATTGTATAGGCCATCCGACACCTTCCCGTGAGGCATTTGCGGACGCATTATCGTCTTGGAAAAGCCACGGCTGTTTCGGAAGTCATTCGTAGATCTTTGTTGGTGAGACACCCTTCAACCCTATCTGACCTGGCATTTTTGGAACCTGTCCAGGCCTGGGGATGGGCCATTTCGCCCCCCCCCCCCCCAATCAATTTTTTTATTTTTATCCCGTGACCTATTTCTCTTCGTATAGCTGGAAATAAAGGTTACACATTTAGAGAAAATCGACTTTCAAGATGGCAGCACCGATGGTCTCACATTAACCTCATTTTCCCAGAATTTTGGATTTTTTTATTTATGCATTTGTTTTTCGTCAAAAAGATGCATGATGAAACCATAAATAAATATTTGGTGCGAAACAAATAGAGTTTACACCCTTTTATCCGCAGAAAAGCAACAAAAATTGAAGAAAAATGAAAATGCATCACTTATGGTACCAAATAAGTACCGCCATTTTGAAGTTAGTCATGAACATCTGCTCGGATGTTATGCAAATAGCCTAAACTTGACCCCAAAACGAGAAACTATGGTTGCAGCGATGGTGCGAGCGATGTCAACGAGATATTAAACGATGTTGAGGTAGGCACGCATACTTTGATAGTTTGAGAGGTGGAATGTGGAAAATTCCACTCAGAGGTATGTGATAATTTATGATGGGGATTCGGACTGAGATAGACGATTCTGTGTTCTAATTGAGATTTTTCGTGACAGCCCCCAAAAGGTTGACGAAAACTACTTGTGCATGTAAGTCACCTCATAAACGAAAGTAACTCAATTCGGTATCAGACTTGTCCCATCATATCATCCTCATGTGAAAGTCGAGAAACTGTTCATTAAAAATAAGGAGTAATGATATAAACTGGACGGAAAACAGTATACACAGTATATGCTGCCGCTTGGTGCCGCTGTTAAGTTCTGTAGAATTCACGACATGTTTTTCCGAAGAACAAATATGCACATGATTGCGCTTGTCGGCCCATATTCAGGGTCCCACGCGTCTATTGCCATGACCTGGGTCAATTTTCAATGTCAGATGATAGCGAACAAATATACTTTCCCGGCACAATCTACTGCAACAATGCATAAGGGTGCATGGTGGAGGAAATTGTTCAATACATAATTAAATACTTGAATAAATCTATCATCTATGCACTTCAACTCCACCCATCATAAGCGATTCTGGGTGTGAAAATTAACTGAAATTGCTTATTTATATATTTATACTATTAATGGATGATCTTGTGGACGTGATGGGAAAACTGATAGCCTATCTATCATATGATGAGCCTTTGATCATTTTAATTGTTCCCACCCACATTAATCGGCTCCAATGTGTATACTAAACTATCCATTACTCTGAAGTATGTATCATGCAATATAAAGCATAGAAGAAAGTTGCATTGCAATGTGCCTGGTTTACCAAGACAATTTGCTGACGTCACGGTGATTGTCCGCCGTGCGAATGACGTAACTGGGACTGGGGGTGGCGTTGTAGAGATCTTATCTGAAACGAAATGTTTGACAGGAAGAATAGTGCAAATTTAAATGAATCATTCATCCTGGTCCAACAAAAGTGAAATAATCATTACGAACACGGAGGATTTACCAACATAATCTATAATATAACAAGCCTGGAAGACATACATTCACAAGAAAGATGATCGTCCTTGAATACCATATATTAGCATGTTAGAAATGCTCGGGAAAACTACATCATTGTCGTCAAGAGATCTGGTTATAGGGCTATGAAATGATCCAACGACAGACATCATTTGATCATTGGATAACAGACTTGAGAATGATAGGTACTACTGATGCTATCACTTGAAAGCTCATGACTTAATCACGCGGCCGTGGCAACGGAATATACAAAGGTACAAGAATTATCAAATGGACTTTAACTCCAGTTTATCATGGAGTAAGGTTTTGAACTCGTCTAGCTAGAATGAATATAAATATCGATTAATTCTGGGGTGTAGTATCCCAGATTATAACCCAATTAGAATATGAAATTTTCACTATGTATATGGGGAAAAATGTACCGAATAATATGATTTGATTGGTCGACATGGAAACTCGACAATTACAAGCGTCTGGTCCGTCATTCATTATCCAGCCGTCGTCCATAAAAGAATCCCCGCTTCCATAATTCAAAGACCTACTCCATATTCCATATAACAGCATTAGCTCAAGACAGAGTATACATTCACATACGTTAGTTCCCTGCAAAAGAGAAGCACCCAACAGTCTTCAATGATGCCGGTAAGGCATCATGATGTTCCAAAAATTTTAAATCCGTATCGCTGATCAGCATTTTTAATCCATATGATATTCGTTGTAAAATCGTCATTTAAGAAATGATTTATCTGTCACGCTATGCTTATGTCTGTACATATCAACACCCTGAGGATATTGAAGTGTATAGCCCTTAACCCATAGCTAGCCCTGGTATATATCTTGCACGCTACGCTCGTATTTTCCATCAGCATGCGATAGGTGTCGCCAAATTCTGTATTATCAATTTCTGCAATAATGTTTCGTAATGTTGATTAAAATCGTCACATTTAACACAGGATCTAGCAAATGCTACTAGGCGAGATAATGTATGCGCCATATGCCCGACTGGAATATTGATGTTCATGAAGAGATAGTTTACTATGTCGAAATTGTAATCATCTCTTTGGTCGTAAAGTCGACGAGCGAGAAAGTCCGCTTCACCTTTATAGAGAAAAAAAACAAACTCTAAATATGATGTGCCGTTAGGGCCATCTGTAGTTTCCTTCAACAATGACATTATGTTGGGCGATAGTTCGGGTATTTTCTGACAGAGTGGTTAATCGACCTTTTTTCTCTAAAAAACAGATATTATAACAGAGAATAATTGTTTGATGTAAAATAAATTTGTCGCATACGGAATGGAATTTATTGAACCAATCAGAGAGAACAATATTCTAAATGGCTCCTTACAAGTGATACGCACAAAGATTCGATAGCAGAAACAGAATAGAAAGATTCACAGGTTCTCTTAATCAGTCCCAGCATTTTTAACGATTTGTTACAAATGTTCTCTACATGAGGGTTGAAATTTAAATCCGATGTTAAAATAATATCCGGATCTCTAACTTATGACACGTTTTCAATGGGTTGTCCGTTTAACTTATTTTGACAGGGAATAACAAGCTTCTTCTTTGTAAAAGTGACATGATATTGATTTAAATCATTGATTACAATCTTCCGTATTTAGTCGCAGAGCCTGACATGAACTTTCTGTAAATAAACCGTCCCGATAACATGTTACCTCTCTTCAAAATTCTGAGTCGTTAGCAAACATGAAAGGCATCAAATATAAAAAAATATTTCTCTTCATCCATTTCTCATCTACCATCCAAATTCTTATTTATCATCACGTCCTATTACAACTGCTTTCATAAAAAAATATTACTTTTGACCAGTTATTTTGTACTCTTCTATTCTAATCAGTCAGTGCGTGGACCAGTTAATCCCCTCCTCCTTTGCCCCAGATCCAATTCGACGGCGATTATTCACACAACCCAGTGCACATCAGCGTCTAAAAAAATAACTTTGGTGAACCAAGTTATCTCAGTTATTTGGGATATAATAAGTTCACTGTATCCCTTAGAAGACACCCGTAATTTTAAATTCTCACCTCTAGTATTAAATACCCACAACGACGCCCTCTACTGATCTCCCTTTTATAGTGCGTTTACTTTTACGTGGTGTCTTTTAGAAGTCTTAAATATAAGATATTATAAAACATAAGTTCAAATAAGCGCTCGAGTTTTTTCGCAAATACGGTCAGTCATTTTGTGAACTTGATAGTGTTACACATTTAGAGAAAAATGACTTTCAAGATGACCGTTAGCGTAATTTTCTCAGAAGCTTGGAATACTATTCTTTATTCATTTTTCTTTGTCACAAAATGCTTGAAGAATTCATAAATAATTATCTGGTGTAAAATAAAATAGTGTATATACACTTTTGTCCTATGAAAAGCAAAAAATACACCACTTTTATAGTACCCAATATGTACATGCCCACCATTTTTAATTTACTTATGATCCTCTGCCAGGGGGTAGGCAAATAGGTTCAAATTGACCTCAGTACGATAAACTATGGTTCGAGCGATGCGAGTGATGTAAACGGGGTACAATCCGATCTGTTGAGTGGCAAACACATTTGAGGGTTTCACATGATCATATTTGATGGGAATTCGGACTGGGGTTGATGATTCTGTGTCTTTTGAGACAACACAGTAAAGACTTACAAACACCAAACTTAAGCCACCTCATAAACGAAAGTAATTCAATTTATTTTCAGACTATTGGTACCTGTCCCATCATATCATCCTCGTGGGGAAGTAGCATTCCAACGAAAACAACAACAACTGTTCAATTAAAATAAGGAATAGACATAAAATGGTCAGAACGAGAGTATACGCAGTATATTCTGCCTCGTGGCGCTGCTGTTAATAGCAGTTCTGTTGACTTTTATTTCGAAGAACAAATATGCACATGATTGCGCTTGTCGGCTCATACTTTAGGTCACACGTGTCTGTCGCCATGATTTAGGTCAATTTTCAATAGCAGAGGATAGCGAACAAATAACTTTTCCTGCACAATATATTGCAACAATATATTATGGTGCATTGTGGGTGAGATTGTTCAATACATAATTAAACACCTGGATAAATCTATCACCTATGCACTTCAACTCTTCCCATTATAAATGGTTCTGAGAGTGGAAATTAAATGAAATTGCGTAGTTATATATTTATACTATTAATGGAAGATCTAATAGGCGTGATGTGAAAACTGATAGGCTATATGTTACATGATGAGCCTTTGATCATTTTCACGTCCTACTCACATGTTGGCTTGCATTAATGTGTATAATAAAATATCCATTACACACTGAATTATGTATAATGCAATGTAAAGCATAGAATAGTATACACAGTAAGGCAGGGTATATTCTATGACGGTCGAAAAAGGCCGTCGCCCCATCGCCTTCGCTAACATAATGCGATGGAGCGATGGAACATTGAGTGTGAAGAGATGGAACGATGGAGCAATACAACGGAAGGCTGAGAACGCTGGAGGGATGGAGCGACGTAGTGATGGAGCAAGTGAGTGACGAAACGATCTTGCAATTCAATAGAGAGATGGATCGCTGGACTTTGAGACGATGGAGCGACGATCCTCTCGTCGACCATAATATTCACATGTGACCAGGGTGAATTCCCCTGTACCTTGTTTACCAAGACAATTTGCATGTCATCCGTGCGAATGTACAGATCTTATTGCAAGTGGCAAGTTTATCCGAAAGAAGAGTGCCTTCTCACATCGCCTTACCCAATCCAGTAACTAGAAGATCTTAACGATGCAAACACAAGACTGCATTTTCAAAAGTTCATTCGATTAAATTCAAATAGAACATTCATCCTGATCCAAACGTGGAATCATGACGAACACGGACGATTTACCAACATAATCTATAATAATGGCAAGCATGGAGGCCCACATTCATGAGAAAGATTGAATTCTTTGAATACCATAAATTAGCATTTTTGAAATTCTCTGGAAAATTACATCATTGTCGTCAAGAATGCTGACTTTAGTGCCTTGAAGTGATCAAAGGACACACATTCTTTGATCATTATGTCAAAGGCTTGAGGGTGACAGTTGCTACTGATGCTAATACTTAAAAGCTCCTGACATAATGTCGCTGCCGTGGCAACGGCATATACACGGGCACAAGAATTATCAAATGGACTTTGATTCCAGTTTATCATGGAATAAGCCTTTCAGTTCTTGTCTGGCAAGAATGACATACACCTCACAAATATCGATAAACTCTGGGATATAGTATTCCAGATTAACCCAATTAGTGTCTGAAATTTCCACTATGTATTACTTCAAAGCTGTACCAGATAATATGAGTTGATTGGTCAACCTAGAAACACGACAATTACAAGTGTCTGGTCCGTCATTCATTATAACATATAGACAAAGCCGAA
The DNA here is from genome assembly GCA_036873755.1 of Hanleya hanleyi. Classification (NCBI taxonomy): domain Eukaryota; kingdom Metazoa; phylum Mollusca; class Polyplacophora; order Lepidopleurida; family Hanleyidae; genus Hanleya; species Hanleya hanleyi. The sequence goes on along the minus strand of JAVTVY010000465.1, from coordinate 17,991 downwards.
TAGACAGTCTATATCTTGGGCTCTTCAAAGCCTCCAAGCCATTAAAATTCAAGTTCCATAGCCATTAGGTGATGACGAAAAGAACCTTTCTAATCAGATAATGTGGCGTGTTTACTTTTTCCTCTAGGTCAGTCGATTTAGGTACGATATACATTTGAATACGATTCCCGTAGAACAAATTGAACAATATTTATAGTCACAAAAGGAATTTCATAAAATTGTCATGACCTTACCGTAATTTTAGTTAGCCACTCTGTTTGTTCCGCCTGTACCAGCACCGCTTTGCAATTGGTTGAAAGGCAATGGATATTCGTTATTTGGGTTACTGTGGGTAACCCAATAAAACAAAAAAGTTTGAAAATGGCACGTGACGTGCACTTGGCGCTCAATGTTCTGTCAGAAGGCAGTGTAGTCTCATTGATATACCTATAGCGTTGGGCAAAGTGACTTAGCACTAACATAAATAAATTAGAAGTGCAGATAAGGCCCTCGGGACCGGGAAACTGAAATCTACCTGTAGAGGACGTGGTCTGTGAAATAAGTAGATCTAGTGCGATGAGCATCTTAATGAATTAGATTGCCGAAATTTATCAACCGTTCTCATTGGCTCACCACTTCACCATTCAGTGACCATCGGATGTGTTCTGGTTGAGGTTTTACGTGTAAATAAAAAATATTACAGAAAAATAACATTTAAAAAAGGAAAGCTATTTTGTGACAAAAACAAGCACTCGTACACTCGCACAATGCTCACATTTGCTCTCTTTAGCCTACATGATCATTTCTTGGTTAGTGATCCTCGAAACTGCGCTCTGGGCATACTGTTGTTTGTATATGATAGTCGATAAATCTAGTAACAGGGATAATATTTATACCTTTGTAACTCCGACTATAATTAGTACTTTAAGTGAAATTAGGATTCCGTATACCGTACGGACACTAAATAATGTAAAGTCTTCCTACCGTTCATATGGACATTGATTATAAAAGTGTGACTGAGATACATTTGGTTAGGTAACAACTAGTCCTTCAGATGAGATTGGGAGATCGCTCAATCTGGCAAGGGAAACTATATAATAGCGAAGAAATCAATCAAGAAATCAAGCTGTGCAGTTAAAAGTGTGAGTTAATGAGACAAATACTGTTCCATGTCTGTTAGCAGATTATAAGAATGTAAACAAGCAAAACTGACCTTGATTTCGCATTTCAATGGATTTCACTCAAATAAACGTTTCATTTACACTATAAACATTGAAATACGAACTTCTCTAGCAAGCTTATTATAGAAAATGTAAAACAAAGTTTGAACATTACTTGGACTGTTCTCTCACAACGCCAATTTAAATTATTCATCAACGTATTCGTGATAAAAATTGTTTAACCATTCCTGGTTCTAGCTCACCGGGTCCAATGCTCGCTAAACGTCCCAAGACGGTTTTTAAGTGGAGCATTTATTCCAGTCACATTTAGTTTGTTTTTTCAAGTATCACATTTTTGCAAATTTATAGATCATATTTTTTAAGACTGCATACGCACAGGATCGTCAGTTCTTTTCGTTGTAAGTAATTGATGTGAGGATAAGCAGCATTCGATGTCCATTAGGATTGCTGTTTTTATTTCAACTCCCGTTTCGACGCGTAGTGTATACATATTCGTAACGTTCAAATATGGGACCCTAAAATCAGAGTCCGATCACAATTCAGACCGTTGGAAGCATAATTGACTCAACTTGAGAAATATAACCTACATCCAATCCATAATCCCTCCCATCATCTTGAATCGCGTGGTGTTTTCATCAGTTTTCAAAATGTTTGCTTTGATAGGGATAGACTAGCAAACAATATTTATTTCCCATCAGATTGTAATTTAACAAAATGTTCGTGCAGCATTTGCGAGGAAAATCACATAAATAAAATAAAAAATAAAAACAAATGTGATACATGATGTACAAGCTGGGCTTCCTATATATATTCCTATACAAATGAGATAATTCTTACTGGCGCACATAATCTCTGTCGTCTGTGAGTCTGTCCCGATAACGAACACATTTCTACCTTGAATGTCGTGAATGCTAGTCACGTGGTCATTTGACCTTTGACATACCTCAAGGATATTTCCACGAATCAGTTGGCTCGCGAATGATCATTCTTACTGAATTGATATTAAAGAAGCTACTAAATTTGCATGTCCAATGACGAATATCTATACGATTCATATGCATTGAAAAAATACTACTGAAGTTAGTCGAATACACAGCTTATCGGTTGCTTTGGTAGCAAAATATGATATCCAGTAACCTGTAAACATAATGTTAATGGAATGTTAAAGAATCGGAATTCTATGCATTTTAGTAGGGAAATATGCCATTAATTGTCGATCTAGTTATCTCTAGTTTACCGCCTGACATTGCAGCTCATTTGCATATCAGGTTTGTAGAGGACACAACGATCTTTGAATATCTTAGCCTTTAGTGTGAATATTTTCACGAAAGAAATGTAAAAACAATTCAGAATAGGTATGACAACAGAATATGTCTTCCCCAGAATTTCCGTTTGAGTTATTCAAGTTTGGCCCAAAACACCTGAACACAGCAAATACGCTAGCCATTTGTGGATCAATCAACACTGTTAACAATTTACTCACGTAAGACAAACACAGTAATTGTGAGCATGCTAATTTCAACACCAAATTGGTCAAGTATATTCTCAACGCTAACTCTTCATCGTGCATCCTCATTACTGTCCATCTGAGTTACCATGTTTTCTGAGGACATTCTTCGTTAAAATTTAACGATGATTTCATTATTCATCACTGAATAACGTCGTTAGATGCATGTAGTACCCACACCTATACATGTACATGTACTATCATGTACAGCGCGCGCAAGTACAATTACGGATTGGCTAACTGAAATTAAGGGAGCGATCCAAACGAAATCCGACATGTGCCCTTCGTTTGCTTTCTGATTACCCATATACTATATGTACTAGCCTGGTTTCTGTTTATCGGTTGTTGTGGATTCTGGTTAAAATGATGCGAATTCCTCATCTCTCTCTCGTAACTGGCATGAGCAAGTTGATGCATCTCTCCCCTTGATGATTTTCCCCAACGCCCATACTTACTTCATATATGCCAGCGTACACACAGTTCCTTAATACGGGGAAAGAAAATAAATTTGAGCATGTGCAATGCAGAAAATACGCGTATATTGATCAGTTTAAACTTAAAATATCCACTTTCATATTCCCCATTTGTCTAATGTAGAACCAGCATATAATTGGGGGGGGGATGATTGCTGTAGTGCGGTACTCAATTCTTACCTTCCATGTCTTACGTATCGTGTGCAAATTCACGTTAGATATAGGCAAAATTTTATACGACAGTAGTATTTGCTACGCTACAGGAGAACTTCTGTCCATGAATGGAATGATCGCGCGCCTGTCCTGTATGTTCAGGCGTCTGGCGACGATGTGGGTTCGATACCCATCAGATCCATTCCTCAATTTCTTTCAGACAATGTTACAGAAACTTGTTGACAAGGATATACAACCAAGTACCTTCCCTCACGCTATCGAATTTGGAGACAAGCTACGATTTGTAACTTGTATCTAATTTAGCCGTTCGAAAACCGCGTAAGATTAATTCGTTATATTGTTCAATATATAGAGTCAAAACCGAAAAAGTTGCTAAAGTACAATGCACTCTAGGAAACGACATAGAAATTCATTCAAAGAAATACAGATGAAAACTGTTTAATGCTTCTGTCTTGCCAGAAGCTAGTCTGTGTTCATTTATTCATTTGATACCTGTTTGAGATTTTGTGGTTATAACGTCATTCCAATAACTTCGCTCTGGTGCTACAGAATGTCACTGCTTGATTTTCAGTGACATTAGTGGCTTTGGTCAAGTGAAGAAAATAACCATCAACGCAAGCCATTTCTCCAGGATAACTTTGAAGAATTCGTTCTCCTGACATAGCTTAAATTCTTCGCAAACTGCACAAACTTGCAATAGACGAATATATTCGCTAGGAGATCGCTTCGGTATACAATAATATCAGTTAATTCTTCAGTTGGACTAAATTAACATGGCGTTAGTATTGAGGTATTTACAGTCTTTTATGGATGAACAATTTAGTTAATCAGTTGATCGATATAGTATAGCCTGTCCGTAGAGATGTTGCATAATTCAAGGTCCGTAATCAGCTTCCAAGTCACATTTCCCGGAAGAAGTTGTTATAATTCGCTGGTTCCCCATGATCCACCACCAATAGGTATGACAGGCTGACGTGACGGCCTCGTTATCGTGTTCTGTCAGCCGCAGTCCAATACATTCTACCGTGGTTTGGACATTTTCGCCCTCATGGAGAGCCGAATACTGCACTTTATCAGAAAACGAGAACACAAATTCGTGCTAGGCTCTGACGACTTCAACGCCATTTATTCGCTCAGTGTACATTGCACACACGTGTATATAAATAGGTCAAATATATCCCAAGCATGATTAGCCATAAAGTCAGCGTCAGCTTCTAGACTGGCGCACAACCACATGATCTTATGTTAAGAGATGGTGCAATGCAACAGACGTCAATAGAAATTGAACTATCTATAGAATTGTAATTGGATCATGTTCAAATAGACGCGACAGACTATTTACATTTGCTATACCAATATGTCCCTTTCCATTGTAGTGGTGTGGTCTTGCATGAAACGGTTCGTGTTTTGATAGCTTCCTGGATTCTGTATGTCCACATAAAACTAAGTAAATAAACGTATATAATAATAATGGTACGTCTTCCCTGTTTGCAGCATGTGTTAATACATCGGGTAGTAAATATCACAAAATAAGAGAATTGAAAAAAACACAAACTGAAGGCCAACATGACTGGATCGACTTGATCTCTCAAAGTCCTGCACAAATCTGAGTTTCTCTACCTTAGACAACAGACTGGCCTTTGGTTATGTAAGCGGTATGACCAAGACGATATATTCTCGTTAAACATGTAGTTTAAGGTCTATTTTGACATTGACTATCGTCTGTTAAATATTCATTTAGTAACCTAAGCCTTGTAGATTTGTTTAAATACATTTCCTGAGAGCCGTTTTGTTCTTGATGTTCCATTTACTCGAGAGAGCCTTATCTCTAATGTAACGTGTTAACCGTAATGCCTGTAGCAATGGCTTTATCGGCTGAATTTTGCACAACGTCAGAACGTTTGAATAAAGAAGAAAAAAGAGAAAGAGAACTTCTAAGTTGGGGAGGTTTATAATGGCAATTATTGAAGAGACATGTGGAGACATAATTACCGAGTTCTGATTTGAATCCCTGAACGCCCAAGCAAAGTTGATGATAGGCAAGTCCTCAAGTCGACTTTAGCATGTCGACTGAGTTTTTAGGAACAAACATCTTTAAAAGATATACCCTCGAGTTCGAGTTGCCGTAAGAAATTATCAGTATCAGAGAGGTGTTCGGCTATTGGTGTACCGCCATCTGCTTCATAAAATACATCGTTATGGCTTGGAGAACAAATAAACGATGCTACAAGTTTGGAATAAAAAATGTTTATATGAAAATTGCGCTGATGACTTGGACAGTTCTCGAAGTTTTATTCAATCAGATTCAGGGGGCCATGTGTGCACTGCGGACACAACGTTATACGAAGAAACATAGAGGCACACATAATGACACAAGACTAGATTAGAGACCTCAAACGTATCGTTCGTAATTCAACCCGGAATAAATTGTTCAATTATATTAACTGTCAATTCCAATTTGTTGACATCTACAACTGCGAATATACCAAGTCAGTTTTAACTGGCACATACTGAATGGACCAGCCGTCCGCGGGAACCAAATCCCTTCTGGTCTACCATGTACACGTACTACTTTAAAGCCTAGCTCAGGCGGTTTCATTGTACGAAAACGTGTTTGGGTAGGATCTCCGCGGGAAGTTCATTCTCTCGCTCTAAAATCGCCTCCTCAGCTTTTATGTACGATCGTTCACACCTGTATTCAACCTTTCCCACGGTTGACATGCGAGTAAAAATATATAATTTAATTTCATTCTGTCTTATCATTATCATTACTCCGATATATGGACACGACACCGCCGATGTTTTGTAAGAGACAGAGGGCATTTAGCAGACATGTTCCGTCCTGAGAATCCCCAGATGTATCGATTCCCAGATGCTTTTTGTCCGGAGAATCCCCAGATGTATCGATTCCCAAATGCTTCGAAGGAAGCCCGTGTAGAGTCAATAACACACTGATTTCCTCAGAATGGACACAATGGAATAGCCAATCGGTTTTAAGGTGTTTACTGATTAACAATGCAATCCGATTTCATCTAAAATGTTCGTGATTCGTAAATCAGTCCTCGGACTGTGTGCGATTTGCGATTGCTTTTCCTCGTAAATTTTCACCTTTCCTGACTATAAGCACTCCCTTCATGAAAAAAAACGATAACGTCAGCACAGTTTCTTTCTGACTTGCCGTGGTCGCTTCTTTTGTGGAGCTCAACAGGTGTACTAAACTAGCTAAAAAGGTATTCCTGTATAACAAAGAGGTTGTGTGTGATCCGATGGCCCATGGGCTCTCTTCATACAAGTCGTATGCCTTTCTTCGAAGGAGTCATATACTCTTGGTTGATTATCGAATCAAATAGCTGAGATGATGACGCTATGCCATGAAAACCAATTCATGGATAACATTCCAGCGAATTCATTTGAATTAATAGTGAAAATGCTATCCTCGGAGTCAGGACAGAATAAGTTTTCTATTCCGAAAAAGGAGTTAGATATTGAGCGGTAGCCGGATTACGCTAGCATGGAATTATTTCTTCATACATATCTGCTCGATTTTAGACAAGTTCAAATTATATTCCACAGTTGGACGATTACTTGTGGCCAGGATGAGCATGTTTCAGGAATTCAATACTTAGAAGAATAGCTAAATACAAAATATATTTCCACAACCATGTATTTTCACATATAATTTCGGATGCACATATATTATGTTTTTTTGTTAAATTTTCAACCCCCGTCATGGGTCGAGTCGAAATATACGAGTGGTACATCCCGTACGTTCGTTCCCCCGTGGCATTTGTCTAAGTACAGCTAATCAATTTAGCGAGTGGCTCAAAACAAACCTACAAATGTTCACGAATAAAAGACAACGAGAGAAGAAAATCCCTCTCAGGCATGTTTGTTTACCATAGATGTCTGGTTTATTTATTCTTTCGTTGTTAGGTTTATTCAACTGTATAAATTCGTACTTCTGTTACGCACAGTATATGTCTAGTCTAAAATGATAAGTACTTTGTCAAGGTGTATTCAAGGTGATAGGGTGTCATATTACGTCTACCTTCTACGCTTGTATTGTACGAGTACAGTACAGCAAAGAACAGCAAAATTGCTTGTTTCGCATCGCTCGTTTTGTAACATGCAATGTTGTTAGGGCCACAATTGCTTCGACATTCAAGTATATCGGTTGAAAAGTATTTATATTCCCCTAAAATAACAGAGATTTTTGGACAGGGAACTAACAGACGTATTTAAGCACTTCGGCGGTTCGCTAGATGAGGAAAAAATATTAAAGATAATAAATCTTGGCGGTTAAGTTACTTGTAAATGTGTTCGAGTCAATCATAAACATTTGCTAAATGTATATTACAGCGTCGCAGATCTGAAATTGTTATAAGTCCATCTACTATGCTTTCAACTTAAAAGGATTTCGGATGTCTCCAACTGAAAGCGCTCTACGGGCCGTTAGCAAGAGTTTCTAGTTCCTAGCGGGAAGCTGGTGAATATCCGGGGCCTTTCCAAGCGACGTCGGAATTAATCAATCTCCTCCAATAATCTACAGCGCTTCAGTCGAGGTAGGACAGAGGCGGCTACACACGTCCTTCATCGACAGCTTTCAATACCACTGAAGAGCTCTTCACTGGGCCAAATCAAGCGCGCCGCGTTATTGCTGATATCTACCGGTACTACACACGTCGGATAGTATTGATCTGAACAGATCGAAGCCATTGGTTCAACTATTGTCTAAATATTTAGTTTCACTGCTGCTGCGGTTAGCAAAGCGCTCCAGCAGTTTCCTACCTTGTGCATCTACTCGATAATACTTCACGGGTGAACACAGGTCTAAAAAGCCACATTCACGCCAGACCGAGCGAAGATAAACGGGCTATTTACCTAGGTTGCGGGGCGATTATGAAGAGTTTACCGATGAGAACCCCAGGTGATCGTTGAGGGCCCTACAGGTAGCTTATCTGACCGCACCTTAACCAAGTTAAAGGGATTAGTACGGTGTGGCAGGAAGAAACTCTATACAATATAAAGTTTCTGCATTTCATGATACATTTAACACGGAATTCAGAGGCACACAGAGGAGTATACTGCGTAGCGGTGTAGTTATTGGAACGTTTTGATGATAGCCATACATAAGTCCGTCTCAACCGTCAAACATTTATAATCGCATAACCACATTTGCAGCTTCACTGGGATTTATGTTAGACACCATCACTGAAAGGTAAGTCCTTCTATATGTCTACCGCTCGTCATTCAACCTATGCGATACGCTATAATTCTTCGTTGCTATTTTACGTGCATATTATTGAGTTATTAACATCTCTGTGTTTGTATTTCTGTGGCTAAATGTTTCACCAATTGCCATTTCTGTGGTTAAGCGCCATACTAACCTGCGAGTTGGGATCCTCTGATTAACTTGGCATAATACAGGAGGAATGTGACCCCGAAAATATTAGCGAGAAGTATTTTGTAAATCAATATTACTATAATATAGAAGGAAAGTGACTCCGAAAATATTATCGAAAATCATTTTGTAGATCAATATTTCGACATATGTCATCGTCAGGAATTTCTGGTGATGACATGAACATGAATTTCGCCAATATTTTCGGAGACACTTTCATCCTATATTATACTAACGTGCCATTTCTGCTATTCAACTTTCAAGTTTCTATATAGCAAACGACTACTCATATGTTTGTTAAGTATTATATTATTGACATTTCAGCTATCATTAGAGTGCATCCCTAGTTTGCTGTCATATATTGAACGATAATGATTCGTCGACGAACAGTTTAATCGTGATTCCAGAACATGTCCGCCTTGCGCTCTTCTATATTGTAAAATTGGGGACACGTATATTATTACGAGAACTCGTGTGTTCAGTGTTTGCTCTTCAGTGCTGTCTAATAATCAAGTACTCTTGAGCGCCCAATACTTTACGGAGATAAACATACACTTGGAAAATGGGTCTATAGGTCCTTAATATTGTTGCAATTAAACTCCTTTTGCCGATTAATGATGAGGCGATGTTTCGCCATGTTATCTGATTACGATCGTAGGGAAAGGCGAGCATATATCAGTGAAATTGTACGCACCTGATGCAGGTATGAATGAGACTAATCCAGGTATACTAAATATTGCTGTAGATTCGACGAGGCGGTTATGTCGGTGAACGTATTAGATATACCTGTACGTCTGTTATACACGTTGCCATCATATTCGGGCTACACGGAAGTTGAAAGAAAATCTTACAGGATATTTATAATGCGTGGCGCATAATAGACAGTCAAACATTTGCCCTGGTCACAGGATTGTGTTGGTGAGATTTTTGGAAACTGTGTAATTTTGGGGATTCATGTGAGTATTATTTAAATTTGAAGTCCAAATTTTCTCTGAACCCAAATGATCATTTAGGGACTGTCTATTGACGCATGAAGAGTTATTGTATACCGTGGCTATTTTGTGCAATTGTTATCGTGTAATTATAATTATCGCGCATTGAGCCTTCATGTATATCGATTGCTGACAAATTTCAGCACAGGTATAATTCCAAGTGCAAGTCGAACAAGATACTGTGTCACCTTTTGATGAAATACAAACATTGCACTCCGGTCATAGATCGTAAACGCCATACTAACTTGCTATTTCTGTGATTCAAATTTCAAGTTTCTATATAGCGACCGACTACTCATATGGTTCTTCAGCATTATACTATGAACATGTAGATGTTAGAGATAGGTATAATGCATCTTCAGTTTGCTGTCAGTTATAGAACGATACTGATTTTGGGTCGAGGAATAGTTTCATCATGGTTTCCGAACATGTCAGCCTTGCCCTGATCAATGTGAAAATGGGGATACGTATTGTGAAATATCGATTCTGGGCCACCATATAAATAAGGTGTCGATTCTTGACCACCATATAAATGCATAAATTCGACTTTTCATTTACCAATTTTATATAAATCTGTGTGCATATTGCGATGTGTTTTGACAAAACTATTTCCGAAATCCTATTCCATGACCCTTCAGGTCGGTTATTGCAAACACAACTATTTGTGAGAATTAGTTATGTAAGTTCAGATTTATACAGATAACATAGAAACCGCTTATATATAAAGTATAATGATTTAACCTTGGTTTTGACGACTGAATTATGTAATGCGACAGATTTGTGATCTGTCTGTCATAATTGTACTGAAGTTGTAAGGACATCTATGTCGGGTTAAATTGACATTGTAACCATCTAGTATTGTATATAACGGAATGAACGGCACATTATAGTCAGACTAGTAACACCAGGTCTCCCTGATGGCTAAACCGTCAGATCTCACAGAGGCTCATGTCTCCGATAATAGTTATTGCTATCTCCAGTTCCGAAAATGACTGTTTACAGAATAGTCTGATGTTGATGAGGTTGTGCTAGTCTGCCTGCCAAATGATGCCGGTCATTTCTAAGTTAGGTGGAATGAATTTACAATAAATCGGCTTAATATCCAACAGTCGAGAAATCTCAGAAGCCGGACCTTGGAAACTATTATTGTTTAGGTTTTATGAAGACCATCTCTGTGTCTTGAGACGACTTCGCGTTACAACATCTTAAAGATCACATGCGCACAAGCCCTGTCGTCTTAAATACATCAAATTTCATAGTATGTTATTACGAGAACTCGTGTGTTCAGTGTATGCTCTTTAGTGCTGTCTAAAAGCCAAGTGCTCTTGAGCGCTCAATACTTTGCAGAGATTAATATACAATTGGAACAGGAGTTTAAATATGCTTGATATTGTCGCAGTTAAACTCATTTTGATGATTAATGATAAGGCGACGTTGTGCATTGTTATCTGATTACGATCGTAGGGAAATGCGAGCATATATCAGTGAACTTATTCGTGCCTGATACAGGTACTTGTACGAATGAGATTAATCCATATACACTAAATATTGTTATAGATGTCCGGTGGCCATATTAGATATACCTGTACGTGTGTTATACACGATACGGTCATTTTCGGGTTACACGGAAGTTGAAAGAAAATGCTGCAGAAAGACGATTTTTATAATGCGTGGCGCAAACATTTACCCTGGTCACATGACTGTTTGGGCGAGATTTTGAGAATCTGCGTAATTTTGGAGAATTATGTGAACATTATTTAAATTTGAAGTCCAACTTTTCTCTGAATCCAAATGATTATTTAGGGACTGTCAATTGATGCATTAAAGAATTATTGTATACTGTTGTTATTTTATTCCATTTATTCCATTATAATTATAATTATAGCGCATTGATCCTTCATGTATATCGATTACGGACAACTTTCAACACATGTATAATTTCACGCGCGTTGAAAAAGATACTGTGTCACCTATTGATGAATTACAAACACGGCAATCCGGTCATAGAAGAAAGATCGTGAGACTAGCGAGATTGAGTTGACAAACGTAAATATAATGGTGTGATTCGTCACGCGTCTCAGCGCCGGTACAAATGCAACTTCATCCAGTGATCGTTTACATAATTGATTTTGGCCAACAGTTGCAAGTAATGGGGATATTGATGGTGAGAATTTTCCATATATGATCGAGGCAATGTCACTATTGCCATGCCTTTGTTACTGGTACATAAATTCGAAGATTATCTCCACCGATAAATCTGTGCTTTCTATCTGCGTAAATTACATCTCAATATTTTATCTGTTCGGTAACACATTGAACATTGCGAACAAAGGTTCTCGGCTGTAGGCGGACGATCGCGATATTAACCAGGCCTGCATAATATCTTATTTGTTCAATGGCACCTGGTTTCGGTACCTGTATGAATATATCAGATTACCGAAACTGATCGTGAGTTTTCAACAATACGCACAATGCAGACATATCCGGTTATTAAATCTCACGTCAAATCAGTCTTGTAGATTTATTATGTCCATTGTATATGGACTATAATGTGACCTAGTTTCTCAACTTCCCTGTTGAAGAATTACGCCCTAATCCGAGTCAAATAGTATTCTATTTCAGAAAATGCATTCGGGTGTGCATGGATCTTTCTATATCGAAACTTTTCCGCATTTAAACACGGTAAACAAATTTAAACACAATAACTTATTCTTGTTTAAGGGGAGTTAACTTTTGATGTCACTAACGTGCACAAACGACAGTACAGCAAAACACAGTATAGCCAAAACGTTTTCGCAGTTATTCAAGAGCAGAATCCTCTCACCATAGAAATTTCGTATAGCATCCAGAAAATATTATGTGCATAAATTTTAGAAAAATTAGAGTTATTTTGAAAGTGCAGTGACGTCGGGCTTCACACCGGGCGCCCGTTAATTATTCTAGTCAAGAAATAACTTTGTCTGTGGCGTTTTGTTTTATAACGAACGGAGTTCGTTAAATAGGTAACATACATACATTACGTGAGACAAAATACAGACACAGAACCTAATCACAAACCCAGTGTAAATCCATGTAAAGACGGACAATCACCGAAGTCTATCATGTTCAGATTTCATCGTTTGCGGGGCGTTTTTGCGGGGGCTGCCATATTGGATTTGAGGCAGTGTGGGTAATAGCTAAAAATAGAACAGTATCGAAATTTAATCTAAGAATATTTGCTATAGATTTGAAACAAAAAAGGATAAATATGCTAATAAATTCAAGGATGAATTCCATTCCGATTCCCTTCCGACTGATAGAATATTTGGCGAAAACGCCCGAATGTCGTCTGCCGCAAATGTTTGCAGATTGCGGTCAGACCTCTTTTTTCGCGAAAATGGCACTTTACATCAGTGCAGAAATTTCATAAAATTTAGTTCTACGGCAAGAAAAAGCTGTATAACGTGTCCATCTATAACAAGCTTATTTATTAGGCTTTGAAGATCTGATGTTTCGTAAAGGGATAATCGGTTGATCATTTAAAAAAATAAACATTTGCCACGGAGTTGTGACCTTACGCTGTAGCAAAATCAAGCCATTCAAGTTCTTTCGCTGACGTCCGCGTGATAAATTAGGTCATCCAAAGTTCGCAAGAAAATGGGGGAATGGGGTCGCAACAAGCTGATTATCAATAGGGGATTCAATTATAACAGGCAAGAAATCATTTCCAAGTAAACGGTGACACTGTGATTGTCTGAATCGCCAGATATCATCCATTCACAACCAAGTTGCAAGTAAAGTTCATAAAACAAACACGTTCATCAAGCTATAGTTTATTGCAGCTTTTATTGTGTTTAGATCCGTACACTTCTGACTGAGGTGTCATTTCACGAATAGTTTTGAAGTCCAACAGCAAAATTTTACCAAGAACTCAAACAATTGATAAAGCGAAATTTTAGAAAGTCAGATTCCTCATATTTAGACACCATTAACTTATATCCGTGGATTGTACATAGCGGTGCAAGAACATTTCCCCCGGTGGACATCAATTTCTCCGTGGACATTTTCCGATATTTCCTCCTGTGGACATGCATTTCCCCTTCCTATATATTTTTGTACTATGACTTCGTACAAATGTTTAACAAAAATTGAAATATTGACAAAAACAAATTTGGGGCATTTCTCTATTATTATTCATTATTTTTTATAATTCGGCATGATAAAACAATAGCTACCGGTAGTATAAATACTATACGTTAACAACTATTACGTAGTCATAAATAAATTTATATTTTAATCCATACAATAGAATAGAATAGATGTTTATTTGCTAATTAGCACCTACATGAATGAACAAGCGCTGGATGAGCGCAAAGACCTCCGTCGAGGCAACAGGGTCCGTAGCGTAATACATCACTGAATAACATACGGCCGGATGCCAAGCTCAATTTTGCATTTGTTGAACGTTAGCTTCATCAATGGTAATTAATCTGGGATTGAGGGTTCCTCACTAGCATGTCCAGACAGGGATGTGAAAGTCACATTCCCAGCAAATAATTTTTGTTTGATTTGACGTGCTTGAAATATTGGGGTATGGAATAGAGTATATTGATGGAAAACCTGGAAAAGTGCTTGAGACATTAGGCCCCATCCCACCCACACCTCCCCATGAGAGGATTCCCTCACCCAAATCAACACGTTAGCGACAGAAATGAGACCCTGTGTGCCTAGTTGTACCAACTTGCTTGTGATTTTGTGCTATATGCCCAACACAGCAACACTTCATATTTTGTATGTGTACAGTATAGCATCATCATTGATGAGAGAATGCTCTTCAAAACACACCTGATTTTACCGACACTTCGTTCTGATCTGTCTCAACATCATATGATGAGGATTCAATGCGCTCGGTATAATTTTGTATACTGGTGTTACAGGTCACCTTCGCCTTCACCTTACTGTATCAATGACCATGGACTTGTACATGTATCACATTCACATTGAATGGTGATGGCTGCTGAGAATATTGCCCCTATGGAACAAATGACTGGATTCCACGCAGCAAATATTTATTGTGTAACAGTAAGAAAATTAATTGTATAAACATTCCAAGCCTCATTGAACACAAGCCGCACCATACTTGATATGAATATAACGCGCGTACATTAGCTCGCTTGGACGTCGCTTAGTTAAATATGGACAGACTCGCAAAAATTTCAAAATTTTCAAAAGCCACAAAAATGCCCTCAGCTTGTACAGAGTAAGTAAAAATACTTATGTATAACTTGATGTTTAGAAATGACTGTGTTGAGCGGTTCTATTCCCAACTTCTCTTTTATTCTATGTCATAGAGGACAGGGTTTGGTAGATAATTAAAAACTGTATTAACTCGGCTTCACATTTTAGAGAATGACTTTAATTGAGCCAAAGATGAAAGAGAAATACACTTATAAAAAAATCTATTTAAAAAAATATCTGTATATATGTTTATATTAATTTCCATAATTTATTGAAAAAAACTATACGTAGACTTCGACCACCCAATATCACACAGGCCAGGCAACTGTGAGAACAAGTGAAAGATACCCATCGAGTTGAGCGGATTTGCAGATAAACAACAACAAAAAATTGCACTTTGTGCCTCACGAGGCCCTTCTCCATAGAGTGCATGCCAGTTATTTTTCTAGACTACAACAACAACAGTTTTTGCCTGTATCACAGTTCGAGCTTCCGATGACCCTTCAACCTTACCCAGACGACGGATAATTTTTGACAGATTGTCCGGCTAGGTTGTTGATCGGATTCACAGATCATGAATTCCACCGTGACGGAATCACCGTTGGGAAGATTTTTTCTTTATTCAAAGTCATGTACTCGGAAGTTCCGTGGTCATACCCATGTAGTTTCAAGTTTAGTTTGCTATTCTATATGACATCTGTTTACGGATCCATGAAAAATCTACAGATGATCCAGCATTTTCAGTAAATCATGCTTCGAAATGTTCGTGACGGAATCACCTGTTGCTTGTCTATTTTTTGCTGCTCTGTTTCAATCTGACTATTTTTATATGACATCTCTTACTAACATACAGTACCCAAGGATGATAAGATTTTTTTCATCGTGAGAAAAACGCGACTGGATCATCCCAGGGGTTAAATCTAGTCCGTGACGGAATCGACAAAAAATCGTGATGAAATCACGAGTGCGCTTTTTAAATCTTATCGGTAAAAGTGCTTTATTAATTACACATTTTCTTCAAAAAAATATTCCTAGAGTGAATTTATCTCTTCTACTTAGAAAATTAAAACTCTGACCTCTTAGTTTTACTAAGGTATACAGCTCCCGCCACATGCATATCTTTTCTGCAGATGTTTCAAAATAGTATAGTTTTCAGTAAAGTGCAATTTTTCTTCTTTGACAATTTAGAATTTCCGAGTTCTTCATGTTAAAAAATTGCGGGAAAAATATTTCGCTATTAAAACACATCTTCTCTATTATTGGCTTGTTCCCGGGGATCATAGGAAGCGAATAGAACAAACAGCATGCTAATATAGGGTCTACGACAGAATGTGGAGTGAATTTTATGCGAAAAAGGGCTGTTTAGCAATGTCCGCTTTTCCGTGGAATTCATGAGCGGACGATTGAAGTATCATGGGAAGATATATATTTCCAGTCGCTATCTCCCCCCCCCCCCCATCTTCAAACAAAAGGAAAAGAAAAAGCCGAGAGAGCGCCTCGTGAGGCAGAGTTATTTTTCCAGACTACAACAACAACAGTTTTTGCCTGTATCACAGTTCGAGCTTCCGATGACCCTTCAACCTTACCTAGACGACGGATAATTTTTGACAGATTATCCGGCTAGGTTGTTGATCGGATTCACAGATAACGATTGAAGCATGGGAAGATATATTTTTTCAGTCGCTATCTCCCCAACCCTCACCCCCAAACTAAAAAAAAAGAAAAGAAAAAGCCGAGAGAGTTCTTCGGAGTTTTACGTTTTTGACCTCTGACTTTGAATTTGACTTCTCACTTCCGACTCGCATCCTGGTGAATGACACTCGTCCTTTATCTTTTTGCCGATTCAGAGATTCTCGAGGAAGTTTCCAATTATACTATCTGGAATGCGAGTTTTTCTTTCGTGAAAATTTACTTTTTATGAAAGCGCAGGTTTGTCTTTACCTCGCATACCGGCCATCTGTACCAGCGCGAAGCTGTAAGTACACGCGCGAATTTATTACCCTCGAATAAAGAGACCCGGTGAAAGCGCTGCAAAGGATACACACCTTTTGTGACGTAAGCATTCATTTGTGTCCAGAAACTTTTCAAAATTTCGTCGGGAACCATTGCAATCCCTATTGGAAATCACACGAGTCGTGGGTTCCCCATATGACAATTATTTGGCGGGAGATTTCACGTTGCGCTCCTAGACCTCCGTCTGATCGACGGAGGTAAAAAAAGCACCTACATGAGGCGAACAATCAATAATGTAACATACATGTGACATATGTTTATGCTATGTTATTAAAAGCTACGACATTCATATTCGGTTTGATACAGTGACGTCACTGGGGAATTTCTCTTCCCTGAAGAGCTTAATTTTAACACAGAATTAAATGAAAGAAATTCTAAAAAGAATGGTCCAGTTCTAATTTCAATTTTTTTTTTTAACAGAATCTTTCACTTCCCCAAGTTGTAGAAATTCACCTCAAATCTCCTGTTGTGTGGGTGGCGACGGCGCTGTAATTGACAGAATAGCCAATCTTTTTTTGGAGCCTCTGTTACCGCCATTGTATAAGTGAATTGATACATAGTAAATATTTATGTTATTATATCATTCAGTCAGGTTCCACACAGAACCTTGAAAATAACAAACTGAACAATAGCTTCTAACTAGTACAGAAATTAAGTAACAAACATGCCGATTGAACTAATTATTTGAATTTTAGAAACAATGTGAATATAATCATATTCTCCACAAAATATCACTCAGTAATGTCTGTTTTGTCTTCAATGAAACCATGGGTATTGAAAACCATGAATTATGCATGTCAAAATAGTGCCCTGTTGAAGAAAAAGTAATTCATGCCAAAACTCAAGATAACTATTACTATATTTTACTAATCATACAAATCTTGTTAACAGTATCTTGAAATATTTCAGTGTTTTACACATTTGTAGTTATAGTACAAACAAAAGGAGGGGGAGGGGGAATGGAGAATGTCAACAGAGGGAAATGTTTGAAGGAGGAAATATATAGGGAAATGTCTACAGGGGTAAATGTCCACAGGATGGACTGTCCTGGCTT
>JAVTVY010000464.1:0-35006 GCA_036873755.1 Hanleya hanleyi | reverse complement strand
GAAATAGGAAGTACAAATATAAAAGAATATTGTCTTGACGTAAACAGTTGGGACATTTCATATTTACGGAGATATGGATTTTTATAACTGAGCCGGTTTTTCGTGTAAACCATCGCAGCGAAAAGGGAAACGGCTGTCATCTTCGTTTTGCTATGTCACAAAAAAGTGCTCGAATTACTTATTTCCAAATGATTTCATGACGAATCCAACTAAGGTTAGCACATATCTTACGATATTGTCATGAACTGCCAGCACATAACACGTTCTGGTTGATGAGATCTGAATTTAAGTGTTGTAGCATGTTATTATAACCAGTCTATGATCGAGTGCCACCCCAGTGTCGAGCATTTACATCGTCCAGTTTGCACCAGCAAAAGAAAAATTACGAACGTTCATCGAACGTATGCTGAGCGGCATCGGGGCACCTTCATGTGGTCTCCCGCGGTATATGAATGACTTAGATATGAATGCATGAATTAGTTTGATATAATTTTTGTTGGGTATGAACGATTTAAAGTGGAAATATTCCGTACAGGTCTGTTATATGTAACAAACGCTAACAAAAATGGCTGCTCAAGGTCAATTTCCCCGGCTTGCCCGGATAATAACTCCGTTCAAACCACAGCCCCATCTATACGCTTTGGTGCAAGGGAGACAACTCGCACTAGACCAATTCCCAGGCGAAGATGATGTCCCGCTATATTTGGCCTGTATGGGGTATAGGGGTATAGGGGTGGTCGGGGTTTTTTATGGCTTTTACTATGAGCTATGAGGTTGATCATGTAGAATACGATGGAAAAAACTATGAAAGTACCGGGTAGGCTTGTATATAGATCCATATAGATCCATATAGACCCATATACACTCATATACTGGGATATTAGTATGTATAAATCCATACGGGGTGGACATGTTGGAGTCTAGGTGGAGCACTAGTGGCCCGATTGGGTAGAGTGAGGTCTTATTTTAAAGCTCTCTAGGAAATAAATAAATAAATAAATAAATAAATAATAATAAAAAAAAATAAAAAAAATCGGCGAGTAGTAGACGAAGGGAAAATTGGAAAGTACTGATCATGCCCCAGAATACTTCATATGCATATCACGGCCTTAAGGCCTATGTAAGATGTAATCTACTTCACAGTTTAGTAGTATAAAAAGCGCAAGTCCTATTGACCTTGCCCTTCCAAAGAAATAAAATCGGCTCTATTTTACAGGAGTATATACGCAGGTGACGTGGGTTGTCACGTCACTTCCGGGTTTTCACTAAACACTACCTCCAAACATAGAAGAGTTCCAATTTTTTCCCTTAGACGTCCGTATGTTCATCCTCCAAACCCACAAGAGTTCCAATGTTCAACCGCCGGGGTGTTTTCCCGCCCCGCCCCAGCGCCCCGCAGCGCGCGCGTCATCCCGCGTCATCCCCGGCAGTGCGCGCGCGGACGCGGGTCAAAAGGTCAAAGGGTCACCTCCAGGTCAGACGGTCCAATGTCCAATGAGACAATGTTGCGGCATCGCTATAGTCAGAGCTTGAGCACAAAAAAAAGTGGATTCTAGATGAACCTGGGAAAGATGGGCAGTTCCATTTGGACCAATCAGCGGTCGAGAAAAAGAGCCAATCAGCGGTCGAGAAAAAGAACCAATCAGCGGTCGAACAATCAGCCAATCGAATTGGGGTACTCACGGTGTGTTTTCGCTGACGTCCGCGCCTACATCTGGGTTCTTGTACACCCGGGTAATGTTTTTTCTGGACATGGATGGGTTACCTTTGGCTCCATTCTAGGCCACTGATTGGCTAATACGGTGTTCAAAGCCACTTTCATGCATTATGCTCATAGAACTTATAGTCATAATCTATACGTGTTGGACGAGTCTCTTCAATCACCGTATGCACGTACCTCAATGAAATGCCCGCTCCAAACCTAGACCAAAGACACGTACTTGGTCTGTAGGCTGATTTCATTGGCTCTCTATTTTTACTATAGTGCTCTTGCATTCTAAACTTGATGGGTTACATTTTGGCCCCATCCTACACCACTGATTTTCAGTTTGACTGAATCTCCACATTGGGCATTGATGCATTAGGAATAAAACACACAAGACAGGGTTTTTTGGTGAGATCTCATTTTTTTTTTTATTATTCATTGAACAACAACAACGTGAGAACAACCACGTGAAAACTCAAGCCCAGAACAAGGGGCTTGTCATTAACTGAAGCCCAGAACAAGGGGCTTGTCATTAACTGAAGCCCAGAACAGCGGGCGTATGTACATTGAAATAATTCAAGTCCAGAACGGGGCTTGTACATTGAAATGATGGGCGGCCCAGTCATAGACGAGTACATCGCGGTCCTCGGCCTGGGGGTACTCGTCAAACATCTGTACGATAGTAGATAAGGGTCTTCCCCGGCATCGATGGTACAGGTAAAACAAGCAATATTGTCCGCACACGCCACTGGTCAGGCTTTGCAACGTTTGACTATTCCAACACCACGTCTCTGTGCCTTGATCCATTAAGTCTGTTAAATCGGGATGGAGGGGTGGCAGACCGTACGTGTCAAAGTATTCCCCCTGCTGTTCTGTCAAGTACACGGCCACCCGGTGTTCACCGGGCCGATCCATCGGGTCCGTGTTCAGAACGTAAGCAGCCGGATACATACGGTCTAATGGAAACACATCTCGGGCGAACACCCCTTGAAAGACCCTACGTGTCTCTGGGTCATTCTCCAGCACGGTGGTTATCTGGTCTGTATCCATTTTAGGTGGAGAAGTCACACAGGACGTTGCGCGCCTTGTCCACTTGAATGATGCTGTCAAACTCGGCGTAGCAGATCACATTGACGGTGGTCGCCAGGGCTCGTGCAAAGTGGATTTCCAACCGTAAGTTGCCTTGCTTGGCCAGGGCCAGCTGGTGGTCGTTCTCTAAGGTGGGGGTCAGATCGAAACAGAACAACGTGTATCCGTTCGCGTAGTCCTCCCGACTGATCATATTCCCTTCGTCCTGGTTTATTTGACCGGTGGCTGTAAACAGGCTCTGATAGGCTCGAATGAAATTCCTCCGCCCAAAGTTCGGTGTTAAGGCCGTGGCTGGCACATGTTGTCCATCCACATGCAGGGCCACAAAATTGATGCCGAAATGTTGAAAGTCAAACGGATTCTCTGGGTAGGCTCCGCTGAAACTGGTATTTTCCACACAGGCCAGGATCAATCGCTTGGGTAGTTCCCCCAGGAACAGGTTTTCTTTGTTGGCGCCTATATTTCCAGCAGGCACAGAGAACACTTTGGTTTGCACACGTCGGATAGGGTACTGGGCTGGTTTTGTTTCCAAGGCTTTCATGTGTCCCAATTGAACCGCTGGATTCGGTTTCACTTTTCGGACATACAGGACTGCGTCTTGGATGACAATCTTATAGTCCGCTACATGCCCCTCTACGTTAGTGGCCATCAAGGCGAAGGTCGGAGGCGCCCGTATCAGTCGGATTTTGATGGGGATCTTGTTCAAGAGGTACCGGTCTTGCACGAACATGTCTGCATGCAGTCGACCCATCATATCCACCGAGGCACTGTTCGCAGTGAAAGCCTTCCGTTTGTTATATCCCCCATTGTCCGCCGTGTCCATGTGCTCGGCCGTGTCCCTGTAGAATAAAGCGGTTGTCAGCTGAGATTTTTTAGCCTCGGCCATACGACAACAGTGTCTCGATGTAGGCTCGATAGGGGTACGTGTTGGTGGAGTCACTGATGAGTTTGTCGCTGAGAAAAATATCCACCTGCGGAAACATCGAGTGCAGCCAGAGATTCGTCGGGCCCACCGTTGCTTGGTCAGCGATTCTGGTGCCAGCTCCATTGACCACCTTGGCTTTCACATACAAGTAGGTATGGGCTAAATCCACATAGGCCGTATCCGCATTACTGATGGTGAACTCGATGGGCCCGGTTTCGTTGATGCTGGAGAGCGGGAGATGCTCCACCCATAATCCTTGTTCGACACAGGTTTGTGTGGGCGGCACGGTCCACAAATCAAATTCACTGTTGGTGGAGGGGCAGGACTCGGCGTGGATTAAGGCCATGTTTTAAGAAAAGATATCCCGGGTCTTCTTGGATGTGCGTCGTCGCTGGGTCGGTCGTCGACTGGTGCGTGATCTCGGTGGGGCAGCTCTTTATTCCCTACGGTGCGTTGTGCTTTGGCCACCAAGACGCCTCCCGCTTCTTTGGCCCGTCGTTTCAAGGCTTGTCGGGGTGCCGTACCCCCCAAAACATCACCGGCCACTTGCAGTCCACTGCGTACCGCTTGTTTGCCGATTGCTTTCACCCCACGCGTCACCAAGGGCAGGAACGTTTTCACAATGCTGCCGAGTATGTTCCCCAGACCATGTCCTCGTTGCATGCGTGCACCGCTAAATACCGGAAAGCCACCCCGGCCTGTTGGGCATAATAGTCGGCATAGCTGCGTGCATCGCACTCGTAAGGTACTTTCATTATGCAAAGTGGGGAGCACGTGCTTGTCGAAAATGAAGTGTCAGCACCACTTTTCCTCGTTCGAATGCCGCCGGTCGTCCCGTGTCATCTCTTATATCCACCGTGATCGTGTTGATGTCAGTTTGTCGTACGGGCAAGTAGAGCATGTGGGTGAAACTGTGGGTGACTTGACCTCCATACGTCTTTTTAATGGGGACCACCCTTAACAGAGGTGTGTTGATATCGCCCACGATGTGGTTGTCCACCACGTCCGAGTAGATGTAGAGTCCGTACATACCCGACTTCATATCCATCGGCATCTCGCCATGGTGTTGGGTGGGACCAGCGAACGTCTGTAGATCGAAACCCAGCATTTGCTGTAGTGTAGGACTGAGTTTCACATTCACGGTATCGGTGACGGTAAGCTGTGCCTTGTCGCTGTGTACGTTGACATCGAAGAACACGTTTCTCTTGAAGCGCAAGGCTATCAGGCGTGTTGCACTATCCGTCACCCCCCGTAGCGCCTTATCATGCATCAGTCTTGACAGCCCACCCATGAACACTTTGGGGGTATCGTATTGGCCTTCGGGCAGGGTGAGCCGGGTGTTTTTGCCTTCGTAGGTGACCTCGTACCACACTTCATTGGCTCGCACGTTGTACCATGAGTAAGGGTATTGGACATCCACGAGGGCACATTCCCACCGGCCAGGTAAATGTAACGGTTGCGGTAACTGGGTGACGTACTTGGCCACGGTGTTGTCAGGAAACACATCCAGCGAACTGTTACTGGGTAGGGTCAGGTAAAACAGGGCGACTGAGCTGTCCTGCTGCTGCTGTTGGTTTTAATAGGTGTTCCAGGCCTTGGGCGGTTGTGTCCGGCGTCGTGTTCGTCGCGTTGACTTGCTACGTGTCACGGCTCTGGAGATGTGGGGTGTCCTGATCGAGGGTGTTTTTTTAAAGGTCTGAAAAGAAGGTGCCCGTTGTGATGGTGGTGGAGTTTTGGGGGGTGACTCCGGTTCCCAGTCGGTTTCCCAAGAAGGTTGTGGTGAGAGTCGTGGTGCACGACTCGGCGATTGCTGGGTTTGCTGCATAAAGGCCCAGCGGTGGGGGTTCCCCACCAATTCCTGTGGTACATGCATGTCTTTCAAGCCTTGAGCGAAGACCTCCCATCCTCGAGGATCGGTGTGCGATCTGCGTTGACGCATCAGATCATTCACTAAATCCGTCATGTGGGTGCCGGGCACCACCTGATTCTGTACCAGGAGTTCGCCTTTATCATTCCAAGTCATGTTAAGATTCTGTTTCATCCGTTGTAATACCAGGCCAGCTTGTTTCTTGAACGAGGCAGGTACACTCTTCAGGACTTCGTCTTCGACCCACTGTGGGGCTGTGGAAGGTACTCCACCCGGCTGTTGGAACGGTGCTGAGGTCGGCGGTGTCACGTGGTGGTGGTGGTGGTGGTGGTGGTGGTGGTGGTAGGTGGTGCTGTTGCTGGGGTAGACAGGGTTTTGTGGCTGGTCCATGAACGTCATGTGTCATGGAAGGTCTCATTGTACCGCGTTGTACTTTTCTCAAACGTGTGTTTAACCTTCGGTCTCTGTAAGACCATAGATCTCCATCATCGAGGCTGCTTATGGTCCTCACCAGGTGGGACACAGGGTGATCGAGGTTTTGGTATGGAACCAAGCCCGACGAGGACCATTTTTTTTCGTGTGGAGTTTATTGTCGGCCGAACCACCCACATTGACCCAAACACGGAAGGGGCTAACGGTGCTAAGATGGCCCCGCGCTGGAGAAAGCCGCCGCGCCTTTCCAACACCTTTTTCTTTGTGTTTGAGGGAATCTGCTTGTGGACTAGGGTTCGGAGACTGCTTATGCTTGGCCAACTTGGTCTCTCTGAGCGAAGTCAGTGGTACGTTGCCTTTTAACAGGTTGTACCCGATCTCGCACAGACAGCGTACAAGGTCAGGGTCCGCACCGCGTACAATGGTTCTGACTAACTCGGGTGGGGCCGTCTTCAATACACGGAGCGTGGGAGCGTGCTTCCGTACTCGCGCAGACATCCTGTACAACTAATGCTAGAACCCACAACTCTGCCCTTTTATCCACCTCACAGACAAAGTCAACCCTGCTGTGGTATTCATTCTTTTTATTATTCCCCATCATCAAACACACAGACCCCAGCTGGAGGCACTGTGGATGTTTATTATGTTTTTGCATGTACGTGGTGGGTCTCTCCGGAAAGATGCTTCATGGTCCAGTCGAAGGTGGTCGGGGTGGCTTGCTTGAGGTCGAAGAGAGTTAAGGGCACCGTGCCGAGGGGTTGTGGCATGGAAGGCTTCCGGTGTGCGGCCGGGATACATCTGTCTCGCCAGGTGCAGCAGTTGAGTGGTATCTCTCGGGTTTTTGAAGACCACCAGGTAGTGGGCATTTAAGCTGATGTTCCTATGTTCTTTGTTTTTACTGAACAGATTCTGCACAATGTAGATGATGCTGAGCTGTCGATGATGGCTGCCTTGGTAAAGAGTTGGGTCACCCGCGCATCCGTCTCCGCCATGAGATCATCCAGAACCACCAAGGTGTCGGGTTTCAAATCGGCCAGGTTAGGTAGGCCTTCCACGAACGTGATGTGGGGCATTGCTGCATACGCTTCCTGCCATTCCCCGTAACACCACACGACTCTGGCAATGGGTGGAGTGATCATGCTGTCGGCATGTTGAAGGAGCTTCCTGACGAAGTGCGTTTTGCCGGAGCCCGTCGGTCCTGCGATGACGCAAGTGAAGGGATGCTGCCACCGAGGGTCCATGGTTCGAGCTGTATGCGCTGTCGTGGTAACCCGCTCTTGTAAATTTGGTGAACTGGAGTTACGAGTGAACTGGAGTGGTGGTGGTTGGTACAACGTCGGTCGTCGTTGTCTGTTCTGTTCAGGGATGGCGCAAGCGGTGAGTACAACGTGGGGTGGTCGGTTCACTGTGAGGATGAAACTGGTGGATGTTGAGACGGTAGGTGGTACTTCTGGTGTAAAGTGTAGAACAGGGTCTACAAGTCAGGTGGTGGTGGTGGTGACTGGGCCTGGGATACGACTGGTGCTCTGTAGACCCGTTTCACTGATGGCTGGTGTTCTCAGTTGGTTAAGTAGCGTGCTGACATAGGCTACGTCGTAAACACACACCTCCGTACAACACACTCAGCAGGGTTAGCACTATCACCACAAAGCCCACTTGCGCTTTGCGCGTTTTGGGAGACGCTGTGTTCAGAGGCAGCTGCTGCTTGTCCATAGCACCGTGGTCGAACGTGGAATGAAGGATGACGGTAGTGGTGTCTGGCTTTATAGTCGTTTCACCTGGTTGGCCGCCAACCAGGAATTGAAGGAATTGGGCCAGCCTTGCCATTTGACGAATGAAACAGTTTACCACGCCGACGTTCCGCTTTCAAATCTGCTCCACCGTGTAGTAGTCTTGCTGTGTTTTTACAACAGGCTGTAATTCCGTAACTGTCCTCAGCAACGTTTCCTTGAGATCTTCCAGACTCGCTGCTGTCGGGGTAGGCGCCGTTTAATCAGGAAGTGCTCATCGCTCCAGTTGGGCAAGTAACTTTTCTCAAATTGACCTTTGACTTTACTGATCCGTACAGGGTCCCCGATCTTATACACCGCCTTCGTCGTTCGCTGCGATTGCCTGGGGTACAAGACACGCCGGACTTGGGCTTCATTGCGTTGGGTCACGGTAATGGGGGGCTCTCTCTATACTCCGGTGATAGGCTCGATTGTAACCACTCACAAGTTTCGGGAGAACATCGATGTACCGCCTTGTATTCTTATAGGTGAAATATTTATACATGCGGCCTTTGAATGTCCTGTTGAACCTCTCCACCACGGAAGCCTTGGTCTCGTTGTACGTATGGAAGAAAAACACCTTCTGTTTCTTGAGAAAGGCTTGGAACGGTCTGTTGAGGAATTCCGTGCCTTCGTCGGTTTGCAAATACAAAGGTTTGCGCCCGGTCTTGAAGATGTCTTTGAACGCCGCTATGAGATTTGCCCCCGTTTTCGTCCGGATGGGTACCACCCACGCATACTTGGATAGGATATCGATGCACGTCAAGATATACCGATTCTCATCGTTGTGTTTGGCAAAGGCGCTCATATCCACCAAATCCGCTTGCCACTGGGCAGCTATTCCTCCCACGATGACCCGGTTCCGTAGAAAATGGCGACGGACAGATCGATGTAAGGTATAGGTGTCTTGTCTTCTTAACCAATCTCGGACTTGGGCACGTTGTACCCCCTGGGTTTTGGCCGCTCGATAGAGAGCCGACAATGCACTATAGGCTGCCGGACTGTCGGGACTGTAGTATAAGTTATCCAACACCTTCTCCCAGCGCTTCATGGTGACAAAATGATGATGGATCCTGGCTCTATCGTTTATTTATAACGGGTATATCTTGGGCCGGAGTTTCTTTCTGATTTTCTTCGTGGGCTTCCACAGTGGCCATGGTAAATGACCAGTCCAACTCGTCTGATGACCGCTTGATAAGCACTTCATCCACATCTACCACGGCATTTTCCAATGCAGACCATAGATCAGGGTGAAGGGTAAAATGCACTGTACCCCCATCTAGCCGAGCCAATTGAGCAAAGAAAGGGCCGCGTCGGATGTACACATCGTGACACAAGTGGATGAGGTCGCCGTCCAGTTCACCAGACAACACCCGTTTGAATTTGGTCCAGCCCTCCCGGGACAGACGAATGTGAGCTGGGCACGGTTGTGTAGGGTCCGTGTCTCCCACCACCTCCTCCATGATATCGACCTTATCCGCATACACGTGCAGGAAAACCTCGGGGGTCAAGCTGAAATACGCCAGTACCATATGCTCCGTCATGGTCAGTACGTGAATGGTACCAGATTTCACTGTCTCTCGTATTTATAGGGAGAACCCCGTGAGATCAAAGGATCAGGTGGTCATGTCATTGGGCTGACTGAGTCTAGCGGGTAATCAATGGCATCGTCGTCGGGTTCATGTAGTTGTTCATGGGGTTCAGCCAGGGCGTCCTCCATAGCACGAGCCCATGCCAATTGGTCGGGTGATCGGTCGTCCGGTGTAAACAACTGGTCCACAATAGGCACTATTTTCTCCAAGGCTGACCACACAGAGGAAGTTAGGCTGATACTTCGCGTAGGCTCTTGGTACCGGCCCAGGCGTATGTGGACGGGCGGTACGGAATATACGTAGATGGCGTTGTCCAGGTGGATGAGGTCTCCGTCCAACTCACCGCTCAACACCCGTTTAAACTTAGTCCACCCATCACGCGGTAGTGTCACCGGATTCGATAGCCTCTCAGCGGGCGTCCAGTAAATAGCTTGATCGTCTTTCACCAGGGTGACTTTATCTTGATAAATGTATAACCTCACACTGGTGTAAGAGGCAGGATGGCTCGTAGGTACATTGACATGCTTGCTGTAAATGTCGAACGGTGAATGACACACACTCTGTCTCACCCCTCGTATTTATAGTGTCAATACCACAGCGCCAGGGTGAATAGGGCACAGACTAGTATGAGGCCAACCAGCCGGCGCTGGTTCCGCCGTGAGCGCTCCTGGTCCATAGCGCGAGCATCAAGGATGGCTGTCATAGTCCAGTAGTGGTGAGTGATGGCACACCTCTCCATCGAGTGCACTCTGTGGAGGACCGCTTCTGTGAACTCGTTCAAGATCTGGCGTCGTCCCTCGTTGTCGTCGCCATCTGCAAACATGGACCGGACCACTGCTCGGTAACCCGTGAATGAATTCACCACGGTGGCATACTAGCAGTCATGGGCCGATCGGCCAGTTCTTGCAGAAATGAAGAACCAGGGTTTGCTCTGGATGGGTTAGTGCAAAAAAAGGGAGCAACAACAACAACACAGATTACAGATCAATCCTTTTTCCAGGTCACGCCCGATTCACGCAGACCGGAAGTGACGTCATACACCTGCGCACAACGGTGATGGAAAAAAAATGGATATGACCTTGAACTGATCACGTGACCTCCCGCTTCATGGTGTGTTATACCCACCTAGGAAAAAAACAGCCCCAGATCATCTGGACTAAACTCTTTTATCAGGTAAGCTAGACTTTAGTACCATACTTGCGTTGAAACCCATGCAGACACACTATTCCAATATTCCAATGCATTTCAATGCATTGGCAACATAGCGTCGCACGAAATATACGCGCCCCTGTTGACCAGGATTTTTTTATACTCCCACAACAACAGACAATTTGAAGACAATTTTCTAGCGGGGTGTTTTCTTGAACATAATTGTTGTAATATACTCTTCTTTTTGTGGACGCTAAATATAGGGGAGAAAATGGCAACATTGTGACCAAACCATAACAGTTGACAGCTGTAAAAATAGATACCGTGGCATAAATTAGAGAGAGCATTTCAGTACACCTCAAAAAATGAAACCTGGACGGGTATCCTTCATCTCGAGGGGACGCAAATTCGATTCTTGCTTTCATTATGTGAGTATGTGTTGGACATGTGATCTTTAAATTTTATTATCATCAATACACCTAAACGGTATAGTTCAACCCCACCCCAGCCCATTAGATGTCCCTTCATGAATGCTTCAATTTGATACCTCACTCGACCCCATTGGTCCATTAGGGGCTCTCCTAGCTCCAAAAAGGCTATTTTCATACCCTTTGGCCGCCGCGCATGCGCAGAATCACCCTAATTCAACCCCACACCCAGCCCATCAAATGCCCCTTCACCTCACCTTCAATTTGATACCTCACTCGACCCCATTGGTCCATTATGGGCGCTCCTAGCTCCAAAAAGGCTATTTTCACACCCTTTGGCCGCCGCGCATGCGCAGAATGCCGATAGTTCAACCCCACATCCAGCCCATTAGATGCTCCTTCACCTCACCTTCAATTTGATACTTCACTCGACCCCACTGGACCAGTAGTCAATCCCCTAGCTCCAACACGGCTATTTTCATACCCTTTGGCCGCCGCACATGCGCAGAATCACCCTAATTCAACCCCACACCCAGTCCATCAGATGCCCCTTCATGAATGCTTCACATTGATACCTCACTCGACCCCACTGGACCAGTAGTCAATCTCCTAGCTCCAAAAAGGCTATTTTCATACCCTTCGGCCACCGCGCATGCGCACAATGCCGATAGTTCAATCCCACCCCCAGCCCATTAGATGCCCCCTCACCTAAGCTTCACTTTGATACCTCACTCGACCCCATCGGACCAGTAGTCAATCCCCTAGCTCCAAAAAGGCTATTTTCATACCCTTCGGCCACCGCGCATGCGCACAATGCCGATATTTCAATCCCACACCCAGCCCATTAGATGCCCCCTCACCCTAAGCTTCACTTTGATACCTCACTCGACCCCATCGGACCATTTTATCTAGGGACTACTTTTTCTCCGCGGAAGCTTTTTCCCGAGACCGAATCACCGCCAGACATGACTGCATCACCGCGGATGAATACATTCTTGCACTCACTCACACCATCCATACCTCCCACCACACGACACAAAAACTGGCCGCCATCTTGTACCCACCTCCCACCACACGACACAAAACTGGCCGCCATCTTGTACCCACCTCCCACCACACGATTACACGAAACAAAAACTGGCCGCCATCTTGTACCCACCTCCCACCACACGACACAAAAACTGGCCGCCATCTTGTACCCACCTCCCACCACACACGACACAAAAACTGGCCGCCATCTTGTACCCACCTCCCACCACACACGACACAAAAACTGGCCGCCATCTTGTACCCACCTCCCACCACACACACACACGCATGCGCACACCACCAATTGTGACGTCACAAAAGGTTCTGCGCATGCGCAGTGAGGCGCTATTACGCGAATTTGCTCGCTACATACTACTCAGGTGATCCCAACAGCCGCGGATTACGCAACCGTAGTAGGGCTTAGACTTCTAAAATATTTACATTGCTAACGTAATTGCATTTCTTCAATTCCCTAATTAAGTCTACACTTCCATATTTCGGCAAGAAGTACTTTAATTCAAGTGATACAGCCTGACCAACTTGTTGCCTATCTAGATTTCGAGTTATACGCGCTTCTACAAATGACGGCATGTTTCTCTGCTTTGAGAAAGTAGTGTAAAGACACCCAAATAGTCACTATGAGCAACGAATCGGGACTATTTGTTTGATGGCCTAGTGCCTTTAGTACAGGGGTAAAAGCGTTCGGTGTCCGGTTTTTCACGTATATTATCGTTCTATTATCGTTTGAAACGCGTTTCAATAGCGTTCTAAACGCGTTTTGTATTCGTTTCGTTTGCTTCTCAAAGAACGCGTTTATACCTCGCAAACGCGTTTGATCATCGGTATGTTCATTTATGTTTCGTTTCGCTTAAAACGCGTTTCACGAACGCGTTTATGAACGCGTTTGAAACGCGTTTTGAAACGCGTTTCGAAACGCGTTTTGGAAACGCGTTTCGGAACGCGTTTTATTGTTGTTAAATAAGCATCACCGTCCACACCACGGTTGCTTCGTCGGGCGAGAATACTATTTGGTCTGTTTTTTATTATTTGTGCAATGGTTCGGCGACTGAGTGTTGATCAAAACCCGCATGGAGTCAAGGTCAGGCGAAATGCTTTTTCGGTTCGGTATCACACGCCTGACTAATCATTTCGCTTGGTACGGGAAGACAAATATTTCTTCACTTGGTGAACGAAAAGATTTAAGCTTGCGTTTGAAACGCGTTTTGAAAACGCGTTTCGAAACGCGTTTTGGAAACGCGTTTCGTAACGCGTTTTATTGTTGTTGTTGTT
The DNA here is from genome assembly GCA_036873755.1 of Hanleya hanleyi. Lineage (NCBI taxonomy): Eukaryota > Metazoa > Mollusca > Polyplacophora > Lepidopleurida > Hanleyidae > Hanleya > Hanleya hanleyi. The sequence goes on along the minus strand of JAVTVY010000464.1, from coordinate 21,731 downwards.
GTTAAATAAGCATTACCGTCCACACCACGTTTGCTTCGTCGGGCGAGAATATTATTTGGTCTGTTTTTTTATCTTTGTACAACGGTTCGGCGACTGAGTGTTGGTCAAAAGATGCATGGAGTCAAGGTCAGGCGAAACGCTTTTTCGACTCAGTATAACATGCCTGACTAATCATTTCGCTTGGTACGGGAAGACATATATTGTTTCGCTTGGTGAACGAAAAGATTTAATCTTAGCGCAATATATAAACGAAACGAATTACCGGACACAGAACGTGTTTACCCTTGTATATTAAAGGCTATGCCACATATATTTATAGCACAGGGATTATAATAGCGGCTGGGGAAAGCCCCGACACGTGGACTTCCTGGCCTGGTTTGCAAAATAAAAACACAAATTTGCACAGTCGAACGAAAAGAGAAACCCGTTCGAAACGCGTTTATAAAACGCATTCACAAACGCGTTTATAAACGCGTTTCGATCAGAGCAAACGCGTTTGACGAGGGAAACGCGTTTTGATAAAATAAAAATTAAGCGATATTGAAAGCGTTTCGTTTACTGTAATCGTTTGGTAAGCGTTTGAAACGCGTTTACATTTCGTTCCGTTCGCGTTTCGTAAGGTCAAACTAAACGAAAATAACCGGACACCGAACGCTTTTACCCCTGTATGTTGCATTGATAGCTTTTAGATTGTCTGGATCACTTTTAGATTGTCACTTTTGACGTTTTTCCGAGCATGCTTAGATAACAAATTTTGTTTGATCTTCGCTATACAAACACAGTCACAGTTAAACCATAATTCTCTCTCTCTTATATATTCCCAAAAGATAAATGAAAAGAGTTCTCCCGATTGGATATTAGAAAAAAAAACATCATGATATGCACATACAGACTAAATATCGAATAGCCTGGAAACATCGTTTCTAATTGATCTTTTCCGGGATTCTATTTTGGGCCACATCCCCAGTTTTGTCCTCCCGGTTTCAGCCGAGAAAGTTCTTGGTTCGCCTTGAAGGCCTCGAGAAAATGCCTCAATTAATCGAGCGTGGCACCTAACCTAACTACAAGAATCTGAGTGTAGGCCTACGAATTAGCAAATTAAATTACTTACATACTACATGGTGATCGACAATCGGCTTATTTCAAAGACAAATATTTACAAGGACGTGTATGGGAAACCTCTAGTCGTCACATTTGTATTAGTTGTTATCGCCGACTATAATTACAAGAGACGTGCATTATGCCACATGAAGCATATGCCAACATCGAAGGCCATTAGTTATCAAAAAGTACAAACAGCGACATGTTCAACGAATGGCACACAGATATGTACAGGATATAGCTCGTTTGCACGGATAGCATACAAATCACAGACATAAAACACAAAAAAATAACGGTTCCGAAAAAATTTCAATATTTCCCAAAATATAATGACTACCTTGTACACAAATCAAAATCAAAATGCTCACAAAGTGATTTTGAATAGCCAATAACCCCAGAGTCAAACAAAGGCTGATGAACGAACGGTTAACCATGAGCGAAACAAGACTTGGACAGAAAGATTAATTTTGCCTGTTCATAAAAAAAAAGTGGCAGTCCCCTTGACGCTAACAGCTAAAGCCGGATAACGCTCAACAGCAGCTTAACCCTATCTGGCCTGGGATTTTTGGGACCTGTCCAGGCCTGGGGGGGGGGAGGGGGGGGCGGCGAATGCCACCCCCACCTAATTATTCCTCGTACCTCTTGAGCTAGGCAGCTGAAACTTATCACACTATGCCCTTGGGTGAAGCTCTACCAGAAAATGCAAAAACAAATCCAAGATGGCCGCTTTGATGACTCGGTCTAGCATAACGCCATTTTCTTTAAATTAAAACAGTGTGGGATATCTGGGCTGATATACAATATTATCAAAATCATGCACCTACAAAACCATTCTAGGATTAAAATCAGCAATTGTATTGTGTTGATTTGCCTGTAGCTGGGGGTGTCCATCAGAGCATCAATTCCGTAAAATAAAACGACGTCTGAATTATGAATGACGGACCAGACGCTTGTAATTGGTCCATACCCAATTGTGTTGGACATGACACTGTTCCAGATAACCAGTGGATCCGAGGGTTTGTCGTCTTTCTTTTCACGAGATAAAGTAACAATATCAAACAGAAATGACGGAAATGTCAGCTACAATGTGCTTCAGAGGTATGGAACTAGAATTGAGGAATTACTAAAATTTGTTAACTTGCACTACCTTAAATTTCCTCGTCGACAATTGATAAAGAACTGGAAAAAACAAGGTCGTTTGGGTTTTCCGAATGACCCAACTCATCTGCATTGCTGCTGGAGGTTGATTGTTGGCCAGTGACCAGCAGGGGAAAGCAAGGTATGTCATGATAGATGAGATGATACAGCAGGAGAATTACTGTTGAAACAAATGCTGCTTCACTCAAACATACATCTCTAGGCAAAGATTTTAACCCTTGGATTTTAAGATGTCGTCAATAAAGCTCAGACATGTTGCTATGCGCTAAATGAAATTGGCATAACAGCGTAACAAAAAAATATCTCCATTATCCTCTGATGCATTACCTGAAATGATCTGGAAATCCGTCAGAAACCTATTGGAAACTGTAGCGACACAGTTTCCAATAGGTTTCGGACGGGTTTCCGGAATTAGAAACCTTCCATTTCACGCAGTGATATGGATCATCTACAAAATTGTGTGTACGATTCCACGAAACTGGCGATAAGGATACACCTCGGGATTTGCTCAGATCACGGTAATCATGTATATCGAGTATGCGGTAATGTAGTTCCGGTATGGTTTCATGAACTCAGAACTCGCATATCTCTGATAGTTCTTGCTGTGTTTAAGTAGTCTCAACGCACTCTGTGATTCTGTTGACTTTGCTATCAATGAACTACATGTATACTGCAGACCTAACCATTTCTCGTTGATGGTCGCTCGGTTGGCCATATATCAGACAGATCAGTATCGAGTGGAGAACATGATATTTAGTCTACTGTTAGTTTAATAAGGAACGTATCACTTATTTAGTTGTTCAGCGACCTGCTTACCACGTCCAATTGATGATCCAAGAACCCCAAGAGCTGTTTCGTTACGCCACTGGTTTTGACTTTCGGATGAATGGACTGCAAAATCACACAGATGACGACATGATCAATAGACGATAAAATGTGTGTCACGATTTGGTATTTTGTCACCATATGAGATTGCACAAAGAGAAGCGTCATTGTCGTTAACATCTTAGTGTAACTGTCAAGAAATGATGTCTATGAAATGTGATGGTGACCGTTAACCTTGGTTGTTAACCCTATCTGGGCTAGACAATAATTGGCCTGTCCAGGCATCCCTTAAACATTTGTCTTACTCCTTGGGATAGGGGGTGGAAACTTACCACAATGTATGCCGGGGTCAAGTTTTACCAGGGAGAAAATACACCCAACAAGGCCACACGGATTAAATCGCCGTGATGCCAGATTAAAGCAATGCATATTTCAAGTCGGTTATTCGGTTTCTGTGGTAGAATGCATAATAAAGTAGAAAATATTTGTCTGATGTGAAATACGATAATTTGGGGCGTTTTCATGAGAAAAAAGCAAGACTTTTGAAGAAAAAAAGGCGAAAACGTAACTTTTCAGTCACAATTTCGTGGCCGCCGTGTTGAATTGTCCCATGATCCTTTGCCCACAGGGGGATGAGTTCAAAATGACCCTAATGCGATTTGCTATAAAGTCCAGGAGGGTTAGGTTTTAATTTCGTTACCTGATAGGGTTAATGAGACTGTTTCAACAAACACTTTAGTATTGTGTATATCACTAGCTTCAATTTGATACCCAACTTGACAGGTTTATATAGTGTTGCAGTTTTGGTCTTATTATGAGATATTAGGCTAAAAGAGGCATGGCCGAGAACAAATTGCCCAAGAGAGCGACGATGGCACCTGCCACATTATCAATCTACACATCCGCAGCTATCATTTGAAGCAAAAAAAGTCGTATTTGTACGGAACTTCAAAGTTCCCCTATTTGACTACCTGACTATTACGATCAGGATCCAATCAGGGATCTAATCCTACTTCTCGACACAACTATGACTTTAGAGAAAAGATTCCTTTATTGAGGTTTGGCCACTGGCGTATATAATAGTACGGTATTTAACTTTTTGAATATGTGTTTTTGCAATCATATTTGTGTTAAATCATGAAAAACACTTCATAGGTTCATATGTATTTTGTGGCTCTTAAAAAAGCTAAGCGGACTGATCATGAACCCTGCTCCATTTGTTAACTCAGAAAACATACACGAAAAAAAATATAATATAAATAATATTTCAATTTTCCATATCTGCAGATAATCTCAATGTTCATGGATTGGTGTTGTTACAAAACTAAAAGATGTTTAAAGGAAATTCCCATCTTATTAAACATAGGAAAGGTCAGAATATAGAAAATGGCCACCAAAACCGCAAATCACCAGGGATCAACCTTAGATTTGAATGTAAACGTTTAAATTTCAAATTCCAATTATATTTTTTCTCTATGGCTTGAGGTTATGATAAATTTTGAACTAATTAGATTTTTAGGTGAACTCAAGACTATAGTTCTGTACTTTATTTCATCTGAATGGCTTCTTCAAACTTGAACTTTTTTGATATTTCAATTTTAATATCAAGCTAAATTTTATGTTCAAATTTAAATTAATATTCGAATATATGCTTCAAAAATGCCTTACCTAAAATTCATCAATGTCAAAATTTTGAATTTCAAATTGAAACAAAAATTTCATTAAAACATGACATTTGAATTATAATTAGCATTAAAATGAAGAAAAAACTTTAAAATTCATTTTTTTATTTAAATTTAAATTCAGTTTTTAATTAAGCTTCGAATTCAGTTTTTTATTTCATATTCGAAATTCCCCCGGATTTTGGATCTTGACATAGCCATTTCCAAATAGAGCCTGGGTGTACGGTTATTTTGTCAGATTCATTGACTGGACTTTGCATTGGGCCTACCTGTACTGGAAGTGACTGGATGGTAATCTTGTTTTCCACTGGAATATTTTCATTACTGCACTTGACTGGATGGTTATAGTAGTAGCGCAAAATCGCGGCAATTTCACTATATGATGTACTTCTGGAGATAGAAGATAAGAGTCTGTTCAATGGGGTGGGGACAGCCCCTTGGAGTAAAGGATCGTTCCATAAGTGTACAGGGATGTGAGGTTCAGAATATATGTGGTAGGGCTCTGCAAGGCGGTAATAGTAGGGAAATATTGTGAAAGCTCGAAATTTAGCTTGACGATAGCCCTCAACTTTCTCTACGGACTCCCCGCCACTCCACAGCAATGCTCCGTGGTTCACACACCCAATCCACTTAACCCTACCCTCAGTAGAGCAAGGTGGCCTTACGTGTCTGTGACGTACTATTTTACGGTAGGGGGAAACCCACGCATATGCTGTTGAGCAGGTTAAAACTGTTCAAATCCCTCCGAACAACTTCTTCAGTTTTGCACATGGGCGTCCTACCTTTCGAATGCTTATTCAACTGGGAAGATGAGAGAGAGAGAGAGAGAGAGAGAGATAGGGAATGTTATTTAACGCCGCGTCCATCAATATTTAACAAAAACATTACATTACACATTACTCGGTATCAAATAATCCTTAATCAAATCTCTGATGAGACTTCCCTTGTGTTGTCCAATGAATGCAGTCACAACGTTAATGACATTATGAACACATAAACAATCCATCGCTGTCAAACAATCTCTTATGAGGCTTTCCTTGTGTGCCCTCTAAATGCAAGCATCACGTCCATGTAGGCCTACTTAGCGAAGAGGACCGCGGACTCGGCCTCAAAGCCCAAAATAACTATTCCACTCAGGCAGTGTATACCACCTCTAGCAAATTTTCTTGCTAAAATAACACCATCATCATTACACAAAACCATCGTATGTTTTTTTTTGTAGATTTCTCAGTGAACTCAGAGTGATATGGTTTTAACAACTGAGGACTCTTCATACTCTCGGGAGGATAGGTCATCTCCTTGAACTAGTGTGACTAGGTGTCTACACAAGATGTTCATAATGTAGGCCAAGACCATGTGTCTTTAAATACCGAGTCTGCACCTTCTCACTCCCCATATTTCTTGACTCAATTGTGACTTTTGCTATTCCTACTAGACCGATTCACTAAATGAACCGGGCCCATAACATCCATCTCCTCTCCCCAAGAACCCACAATCGCTATCGCCACGGGAATGTCGGGAAGGTCCCAACCAGACCTCACCGTGGCATATCCAACTATCCATATCTCGCTTAACTTACTTTCTTGCACAATTTCACAGCTTCGCGCATGACCTTATAGAACGTTCACAGTCTGCACCTCCCCCCCTTCATTGATTCCGTCCGCATATTCACCTCCCTTACTTTCCTGCACAACAGGCTGCACCTTCTAACTTCCCATACTTCTCTTTGTAACAGGAGGATAACCCTCACCGAAACATTATATCCTTGCGAATGTTTACTGTATATATGCAATGAGTAACTTGTGGCCCTTGTTTGAACATATATTGTTGACATGAAGTGAATATTCGCAGCATATTCACACCGATGTTATAGTTGAGTGACATACTTTGAGGCTGCCGCGAACTGAAGTGGCGAATTACTGTGAATCACTGTGGCGAACTTTGTACGATTTTATTTCTAACGAACGTTCCATGAACTTCTATGGCAAGTATTGTGGTTGACATGAATGGAATATTCGCACCATGTTCACATCACGGTTATTGCTGACATGCAAATGAGGCTGCCTCGAACCCCTGAAACGAATTTGCTGTGAAATAACATGGCAATAAGCGTGCAGCAAGTTCGATACGAAGATCACATTAAACAAACTTGATGTGAACATATCGCGGCAAGAACACGCCCCGGTTCCAATGCAAAAACATTGGTTGGAAACAACTGATTTATTTCGCAGAATATATTTGGAATTCTGACTACGCAGATGCAGCGTGCACTTGATTCCATCTCAGAATATAAATAATCTTTTAATAAATAAGTGTAGTGAATAACTGTTATGGTTATATGGATCAATGTACATGTATGTTCGACCACATTCTTTGTTAGGATAATTGTTATTGTGTTAAAATGCCATTGTTGTGGCTACATGTAGCTACACTTCAATTATTTGTTTTATTTATTTTAAACTCGTTTTATACTATACATATCCCTTACATCCGGGGGAGTGATAAAAGGCTTAAATGCATACCTGCATTCCAACACCTGAATATTGTGTAGAAAATACGTTATGGGCTTAATTTCGGCGATGTGTCAGAGCAGTGTTTGGTGAATGCAGTATTATGGCAGACTGAAAGGATTCAAGGGTACTTTGCAAATTCCAGTACATGCTAAGTGGATGTTCGAGATTCAACAATCTTCTTTTTACGCAAGTCCAGCTATAGGGAATCGTGCTACGTTGTAGACTCGTCAATCTTGAACCATTTTTTTTTTCTTGTGGTGATTGCAAAATCCCGGAGAGGAGCATTTCAGTGATATGTGGTAGGTTTGCTTTACATTTCAACACAAACATGCATTTTTGTATTTGTTCATGAAGTTGTCGATTTGTCCCAGCTTTTATTGACAGTAATATAACTGCATGCGACATTTTAATTTTGTCAAGAATGCAAATCTAGTTAGGCATCTCTAGGGATGCCCTATGTGTTTCGCAGTTTCTTCTTCTTCTTCTCCTCCCCCTTCTTCTTTATCGTCGGATAACCTTTAAATGCCTTTGCCAGTCAACTTCCAATTTTTGGTGCATTTTGCTCCACTCCAGGGGAAGACACCTATAGTTTTCAGCTCTGTTCGCAACTGGGAACTGGGTTTTATCCATAATCTCCTTCATATACAAATTTTCCTTTCGATCTATCTTTTCCGTCCGAATGCCTCCGTAAATCATCTTCATATTTGTTGTCCATATTGCTCTTGTCTAGGGGATGACATCTATTTTTCAGCTATTTTTCAAAATTTCTCTTATCTATTTCTCTTGGTGAACAGGCTGCAAACTGTCCGCGGCAAAATAATTTACTGCCACTATTCACACAACATTCGCAATAAACGCAAAAATACCGTGAACATAAGCGGGCTTCCGCGTCGAACTGATTAGATCAAAAATATGTCACATCTAGTTTTCGCAACAGGCTTTTGGCCGGTAAAAGGAGGATATTGGAGTTTTCTCCACAGTTACAGTCAGCCTATCTCTTTGTAGGCTGGTCCGTATTTGCAAACATGTGCTCAGAAAAGACACCTGTAGACATTGGTTTTAGAAGTCAGAAAACACATTTTTATCATAATTTGAGGGGTGCTGAATTCAGATAAACTTTTTGCCAGACTGTATTATGAGTTTTTCAACTTAAAAAATGAAAATAATATAGCCTACCGAAATCAACTGAATAAAGGAAAGATTCGCATATGGTGACACTTTAACTGAAATTATGAAAGTAATTTGATATGTAATGGCATGTGTTTCCTAACTGACCCTTCCAACAAACCAACGCTTCCAACAAATGTTACACTGGAACCATAATATCATTTCATGTATTTAGCGCAATATCCGAAAGATATACCCGTATGTTAATCCTATCCACGAATGCGGCCGGGGTCACAATGAACTAGCGCCCCCAAAAGAAGACAAACTGACAGCTGAAACGTAGATGATAGACATTTTAACTATTTGCCTACGCACCAAACTTGCCATCATGGAAAAATTCTAAATGGGGTCATGAGAGTGTAACTGAAAAGTTCCCTTTCATTGTGTCCTCGCCCAGATTTTCCTTTTTCTTCGGAAAAGTACTCAAAATATTTGATTACATATCAGTTAATTATCAGGTAACATTGCATTCATCAAAGAACAGAAAAATCAACCGAAAACACGGCAAACAATGTCATTGTATAATATGGCGTTACTGTGAATTAATCAATTCGACTGTCTTGGATGTTCAACGTTTTCCGGTAGAGATTGGTCCACAAATATAGCGAGTTAAATTTCCGCTTCGTAACCTCGAAGATAACGGACATATCTATGGGAGAATACAGGGCCTGGATCACATATAGTGTCACCCAGATGTTCAATGGGAGACTCTTATGGCACAATTGCGAGATCACTACCTTTATCGACGATTTGTCATCGTGTTAGGAGCGCAATCTGTAGATTTAATGAAAAAGATCCTGTATATCAGTGATATCACGGGGCTTATGTATGCTTTTCATAGTTAGACCGCAGCATATGCACACAGCGAATACCATTTCCCACACTTCAACAGTAAATGGTCTTCCTCGAGTGCATGCAATGACGCCCAATCGGCTACAACCGTGAAATCATAGATGCACCGATAACCAAGTCCATATGCTAGATGGGCCATCGTATTTACCTAACCGAAACACACCAGCTCTCACCTATTTTACCGAAATTCTTGGTGGACTAATGCCCCTGGCCACAACCAGGAATGGCCAATACCACAGAGAATTGTACAGGGGATCACAGGGATGACATTATAGCTTAATTACTTAAGTTACACATATTTCACACACATTATCAAACTAATGTTTGATGGTAGGCTAATTGCTCCAGCCCAAACGCTCCATAGCTCTCATCTTCACCACATCAAGGTTTCTATTTGTGAGCCAAAGGCGAACCCTTGACCAACTTGCATAGCAAACCGCGTTCCGCCCACACTCCAGTTACGTGACCTAGAAAAACTGCGCTGATGGTAAAATACGTTTGGGTTTTACTTTCGCTGCTAAACTATTCGCTGATACCGAATCTAAAATATTTAATCCAAGCACGCATAACAATAAAATATTAATGGATAGACGAGTGAAATTTTATAGAAATCCGTGCGTTTCAACCCAATTCAAGTCTTTCAGTGGGAAAGTGAGGTCGGATACACTGACATCGCGAATCGCCTTTAAAGAATGGGCTTATTTTCTCTTCAAATAGATTTTGTTTTAAACTATGTTTCCTTATATGTATTAATGTTCATGGTTGTTGAAAAGGTGCATGTTCTTTTGCCACTCGGTATCGCACAAGCTATGATGTTTTCGAATCTGTTGTCACTGTCGCCATGGTCGCGGTAATTAAGTGATCTGATTGGTCAATATGTGCAGGATGCCGCTGTGTATCGTTGATCGCGATACATTGCCCAAGCGTACCAGGGGCTATATCTAAGATAGAGATACCCCTGGTTTTAGCGAAGATGCATATCTCTGGGATACATGATGAGTATGCTTTATGCAGTCAGAATATCGGCCTGTTGAGCTATGCGATTTATTTCCGTATTGTGTGCTGCCTTTACTATGTTTGATAGACATGACGATCCGAAACTGATGTCTCCCATTTCCAAAGTATGTACTCCAATCCTTTCACATGCCTGCGCTAAAGGGCTACCTAACAAGAGGATAACAAATTCGAATACAGAAGCACGTCTTTTCATCCTCCATTCCAACAGGGATATTTCTCAATTAGTGTTGGTCATTCTATCTGCCAACCAGATCAAATCTTCTATTTTCCAATCCAATAGCAATGATCAGATTCAGGCCGGCATTTTCCCCTCCACCATGCCGTGCGATCTCCCACCGCTGTCGTGTGTACCACAGGTGACGAAATTTTGCTGATAGCACTTGGTGCCACGGTTCACCCTCTGTACAAAGTCATACTTAGAATTTAAATTTTGTTTGACTGTCGTTATTTAGCTGGAATATTGCTGAACGCGACGTTAAACCTTAATTCTCTCGCTCTCTCTCATCTTCACCTATACAGGATGAGCCAAAACATGTCCACCTGTGGTTTTGTTAATTTATTCAACTGAAGATATAATATATTGTGTGTTTGAATATAACAGAACGAAGGGTACTCCCTCTCTGTGCTATATCCACCCATTGTATGTTTTATTTATGGACAAAAATATGCAGATAATGTGTATATACCAATGACGCTCATGGATAGAAAGTGCATTCGCTACATAATGTGGAAATGCATGAAAACGTACCCAGGAATAAGACATTTCACATATTTAGCTGTTTTGGGGTACCTCTGTTGACCTTTAAAACTCTCTTCCCGAGAGTTGTTACTTGACATTGGAAAAATGTGCAACAGAAATATCTGAAAATAGATAAACAGCGAAGAGTCTCATTCCTGATTCTTCAACAACTGCTGTGGTCACCCATTTCTGCGTTATGGAGAGAATGCACTTTTCATGGGCTCTATTGGTATAATATATGTATATTTTCTTCCATGATTGAAACATACCACGGTTGAATATAGTGGAGAGATGAAGTACCATTCCATGTGTTATATTCATATACACAATAAATTGTAACTTCATATGAATAAATTAACAAAATCACAGATGGGCAATTTTTTGACTCGTTCTCTAAGTACAAGGCGGAGAATAAAGGCTTGGTTGACCTCAGTATTACAGACTGATGTTCTAATTAAGAACGTATCCCTATGAACATTTACTACGTTTTACTATGAGGGTTTTCTTACATCTGACCTGCATGCCACTCGTCAATTTTCCTCAGATATCTTGACATGGCTATTAAATCGTCAATTACGCGATATTTGTCCCTGATTCTCCTCATTAGGCCGGTACTACTGGTCATGTGGTATTCCAGGTCAAAGTGTCAGCAATAAAAAAAGCTCCGGAACTTCAAAGGTACTCCATGTGTGCTTCATATGAAGCCCCGGGGCTACCAAAGGTACTTCAATGACTTAGTTTATGAAGAATCTAGTGTATTCTCGACTTCTTCGGGACTTCTGCAACTCCTACCCGCACATGTAAGAACAAAGACTTATTTGGGGCCTCTGTTTTGACGAGGCATACCTAATTAATCTCCGAAAGTACAATGTAACTTGATCTGTGACGAAGAACTAGGTAACATCTGCTCTATACTTTTTTTGTGTCAAGTTTGATCCTCCAGTTTACCACCAAGTAACAGACTATATTTTGCGGGTGAAAACATTCGCAACGATGGCGGGGGAACTGTGTATAATTTGTCACCTGCTGAACATAATATCTATAAAGATATATCCAATATTCAACCCTATCTGGCCTGGCCATTTTTGGATCTGTCAAGGTCGGGGTGGGAGCAATTAGCACCCCCCCCCCCTAAATATTTTCCCTATCCCTTCAGCTAGAACGCTGAAACTTACCACACTATACTCAAGAATCATGTTCTACCAAAAAAAAATATCGCCGTTTTGCAGTCGTCACAGTGACGTCATCCTCAAACCAGGTATTTTTGGTCGAATTTTCGGTCAGGTTTTTCTATTTGTTGTGTGTATGTGTTTTCTTTAAAAAACTGCATGATAAATTATTCTGCAGTGAAATAAAATAGATTTTGCTCAATTCTTCTAGAAGAAAAACAGGAATTTTGAAACAAAAATGACGAAAACAACTTTTCTAGTATCCCACATGGCCGCCATTTTGAATTTACTCATAATCCTCTACTCGGGGGGCGGGGCGGGGGTATGCAAATAGGCTCCAAATGACCCCAATACGATAATCTGAAAAGCCGCTGAGGGTCAGCTTTGTGTCGTTACGGAGATAGGGAAGAAACTTTGGTAAGGCGGGACATGATGGTCCCCCCAGGCCAGGTAGGTTCAACCTTATCTGGCATGGGCTTTTTGGGACCTGTCCAGGCTTGGATGGCCGCTTTGATGACGTCAGAGTGACGTCATTTTCAAAATCGTCACGATAAATTAGTAAATATTAATCTGATGTAAAATAAAATAGCTTTTGCCCACTTTTCATCGCGGAAAAGCTAAAACTTCGAAGGAAAATGACGAAAACATCGTTTTTCTGGTACCCCACGTGGCCGCCATCTTGAATTTACCCACGATTCTCTGTCCGGGGGATTATGCAAATAGACTCAAAATAACCCCAATATGATAAACTATAAAATCACGGAGTGTCAGCTCTCAATTTGTTGGTCGTTCCGGAGATAGCGCAGAAAGTTTGGTAGCGGGACATTTTAGCCTCCCCCCCCCCCCTTTCAGGCATGGTAGGTTTAAGAGTGTGAACCTCCATCCAGCTGAATCCCTTTGCAGCATCATTAACACTTTTTAGATGAGACTTCTCTGGGACTTCCCTCACACTGTAAAAAGTGGAAACATGTTTAACGTTTCATTTTGAGATGGGTAACATGTGAGATGCTTCATATTGCTACATGTTTCACCCTGTTTTTCATGAAAACATGTCTCAAAGACGTAAGATTACAGCTATTTGAGGGTTGTGACATGTTTCACTGGCGTTGCCGTTTCACTACAATGACCCGAATAGCTGTTTGAAACATCAAAGCCGAAACACGTACAACCAAGTCGCAAAGGCGACATGTCTCAAGGAACACAGTATGAAAGACAGATAATGCTGTCTGGTGCATGAAAGCACTAGTTTCCAAAAATTTATTTCTGGTCTTTAGCGATCGTGAATATATCTGTCGTTATTGAGAATAAACAGACCGACCATCATTTAATTGAATTATTTGCATCGTAATATAACTCTTCCAGGCCTAGGGTATTTGAGCCCTGCCAAGGCCTTGGAAGAGACTTGCCACTAAATATTGTTTTACTTCTTGAGTCTAAAAGCCCCCACAATATATCTTGGAGTGCGCTCTGCTAGAAAGTGCAAAAAAAAATCCAATCCTTGAACACTTCACAGTTACGTCATATTCTAAATATGAATTTTTGGTCGATTTTTCGGTCAGATTTTCCATTTTGTTTATTTGCGCTACGTTCTCCGAAGTAAACTACAGGGTATATTAGGGAAGAATTATCTGATGTGGAATAAAATAGTTCATGCATTCTTTTATCCACAAAAACAAAATCGCGAAGAAAAAGATAAAACATCACTTTTCTGGTACCCCACATGTCCGCCACTTTAATCCTTTTCTGGGAGGGGTATGCAAATAGGGACAAACTGACTCAAATATATTACGCTGTAAAATCAAGTTGTTGAAAGCGACGTTAAACCCTATTCACTCACCCTGTAAAATCAAGCTCCTAATAATTTGTTGTTTCGGAGATATAACGTAGAAAGTTTGGTGGGGGTGAGGGCATGATTCTCCTTCATGTTCGGAAGGGTTAAGAGTAATCTCGTTAACCATTCATACCAACAAAATACACAGCAGCGTTGCTATAAAAAAGAGTGACATTGATGGGGCATCAATGAGAGTTCGCGTTGGGAGAAACAACAACTGTGTTCTCTATGTGACCAAAGCTATACATCCAGTATTTTAAATGTGTGTAGCGCATCAGAAAATTTTCTGGACGTATTCAATACGATTGCCCTATATATGATTACAACATTGCGCGGGATTCGGCCATTGTGTGACACAAATGACACCAAACCAGGCATCTTCACATTTCAAGTTAAATACTACACTAATGTTCCGTCATTTACCTTCACTAATTGTTCAAACTGGGAAATGCACGTGATATCATATAGCCAATCAACATAGAAACTTGCCAACACAGTGCAGCGAGGATTTTCTTTGATGTCAGTCTGTGTTATTTCCAAATATGGCAAGTGGTGGTTGTATTGATGTTAACTTCTTTCGAATAGCCAATCAAATCTGAATTTTAAAGAGGTAATTGCACTCCTCCTAACATGGATCACGGAATGTTTATAGAGCTATGACATCACCAAACTCGTATTCTGATCAGAAATTGTGTTATGTTCAGCCAAGGCAACTCGTGTAGTGTTCGACTTGGATATGCGAAGATGAAACCAGGAGGAGAGAGGGGATATTATTTTTCATCGTTATGAAAATATTGAATATTGTTGGTGTGTGAAGCAATGTTCCCCCTTCCTCACTGACTGTGACCACTGTTGCAACAACTCGAGACGAGTCCAGTCTCCGTTATTTAATAATCATCTGCGATCCGTATTCCATTCCCCGAAACTGAATGGAATTTCAACGACTCTTTGGGCAGAGATATTTACCGCGAGCTGATAAATCAGTTTCAAGTTACAGACATTCATCTATCTAAATTAGCAAGTATGGTCTATATATGTATGTAATATAGCACCTCCTGTTGAGAACTTCTTCCTGTGTGCTGGATTAGGTTGTGTCATATCAACACACCGATGTGGAACTTAAGTAAATTATTATTATTATTGGTTAATACCTGAATGTAAATGTACCATTTGGTGTTCACCAAAATTTCTTTCACAGGCGATCTGGCGATCTGATGAAACATGTAATGGGAGATAGACTATTTTGAAACACTTCCAAGTTTGAGACATGTTCGGACCCGTTTCGCTTGCGACATGTCTCAAAAGTTGGGACAAAGTCATGTTTGGGCTTAGATGTTTCATTTTGAAACATGTAGTCGACCGTAACATGTTTCAGATTGAGACAACACATGTTTCACTGTGCAGGATGTCACATGTTTCAAACGGACACGTGTTTAACGACGACATGTCTGATATTGAGACATCATTAACACACATGAGGATGACACATGTTTCAAATTGAAACATGAAGCCGTTTCAAAATGAAATATGTGCGTACAAACATGTCCCAAAAGTTGGGACAAATTCATGTTTCATTTTGAGACGTTAAACATGTCGCCAATTCTTACAGTGCAGGTTCCATGCATTATACTTGTAGGGGTTCAAAGGCTCTTCTGGATAGAAGCGACAATGAAGCTGGAGCTAGAGCTTCATTGGAGTGAGTATGTGAGTGAGTAGGATTTAACGTCGTTTTCAACATTGTTTCAGTCATATCACGACGGTGCCTGTACATGTGCCAGAACACGAGAGTGTCCACAGTTCCTATTATTCTGGACACTGATCAGCCCAGTCAGTTCAGCACCCGGTCACCCATCCAAGTATTGACCGAGCTTCATTGGAACTTCATATAGGGACTTTATATGGACTTCCAGGGATTAAAAAAAGACTGGCTTATACAGGGGGATGCAACTGTGACGTCATCCTATTAAAACGATTTACGGTAAAAAAATTTAGCCGTAAGTCTTTATTTCCCCTATATCTGACCAGATGTGAGTCTTTCGATTGATATTGGACAAAAACATAGAGCACAATAAACGCATTTAATACGCAAACGATACATGTACATCATATTCTGATCATTGAGTGTCAACGTTTGTTTCAAATACAGCCTGACAAACATCTGTTTTGTATTCAGCAGATTCGAACTTTCTCTAAAAAGTTGTTTATCAACTTTTCACGGGAAATTCCCACAGCAAGCCCTCTTTTTCGATATCCTTGTTTGTTTTCGGATTTAGGGATGAACGAATGAAATCTCAGCTTGGCAAACATTTTTTCCGTATTGAGCACCCTAACATTTTGTTTAAACAGTTATTTTCCAAGAAAGCTTTTAACAGGAAATTCCTACAGGAATATGTTTTCCCGAATCCGGACCAGTCTCCAGCTGCTTCATATGATTGTCACACACCGCAGCAAGACTATGCCAAATTGGGCATCTCTGACAGTATACGGGTTTGCAAAGACGACGCGCATGCCCAAAATTACAAGCGTTTGGTCCGTCATTCATTAGTCAACCCTCGTCCATTAAAGAATATCCGCATCCATACTTCAAAGACCTGTTTCATATTCCATATAACAGCATTAGCAAGCACCAGAAACATTTAATTGCACGACCGGGTACAACAATCAGCACTGTGTGCTTTTCACGTGATACGACAAAGCGTCCAGCTGCCAACAAAAATCCTTTTCGCATATCTTCCTTAACTTGGTTAAGGCTGCTCTTACCCGCTCGATGCACACCACTGTACAAAACCCACTACAAAATCTATAACATCTTCATCGTTAATGAATTGATGTATCCACTGCAGCTCTACTGTAACTCGACGGGCAGCGATCCGGAAAAATTCCAACGTAAACTCTTACTGGTCGAAGCATATCTTCATACAGTTCGGTCCACAACTGTTTTAGGATAGACAGTGATGAACACAAATTCACGGAATTCGATGTCTGCCTCAGAGCACTTCCACCCCGATTTTCCGGTCTGAGTAAATTAAAACAAAACTAAAAATCTGTCTTATATAGCCACAGGCCCGTAGCCAGGTGGGAGTTCGGGAAAACCCCCCTTTCGGAAATATTATATATTTTTCTCATATAAATGCCGTTTTCAAACTGAAGCGAACCCCCTATTTGCCCCTTTTCCCATACAGCGAACCTCCTGATATGCCCTTTTGGAGTGAAGGCGAACCACCCCTCAGTAAATCCTGGCTACGGCCCTGAGCCAGTCACTGGATCTCTGGTCGAGAATTTCACTGTTATTGCTAAGCAGTCGCGTTCAATTGGCCTTATAGACGACACAGTATGTTACAAGAGAACGGATAAAAACACACAGTTAAGTCTACACGAACAAGTCAGGGGGCCAAGCTGCAAATTGCAAATGAGTAACCCTAACACAGTGACACAGTGTCCTCCGAATTATATTTTGACACAATTTGAAAAAAAAAATCGATTTTAAACCTATCAGACCTGGAGGGGGGAGCAGGGATAAAATGGCACCCCCTACTAAACTGTCTGCGCTATCTCGGTAACGAGAAAGAATTCAGAGCTGACACTCCGTCATTTTATAGCTTATCATATTGGGGTGATTTCCAGCCTATTTGCATTTGCTCACGAGTAGAGGATCATGGATAAATTCAAGATGGCGACAACGTGGGGTACAAGAAAATTGGTGTTTTCGTTTTTTTTCTTCGAAGTTTTCTCTCCTATGAAAAGTGGTCAAAAACCATTTTATTTCACATCACATTAATATTTACTAATTTATCACAATTGAAATTGCACAAATACAAAAATCGAAAAATGTGACCGAAAAACCAATGCCATTTTTTTTTAAATGACGTCATTGTGGCGTCATCAAAGCAGCCATCTTGGATTTTTTTTTACATTTTTTTGTTAGAGTTTGACCCAGGGCTATAGTCTGATAAGTTTCAGCCCCCTAGCTCAAGAGGTAAGAATAACAATTAGAAGCGGCGGGGGGCGGGGCGAAATTGCAACCATATACGGCTACCTTCAATTTATATCAGCTATGTAATAGTAGTTGATCAGATGATTCGCAAATTTTGAACCTATATTTGTCCCTATCGCTTGAATTTTCAGCGAAATATGGGCTTCTGTCATATTGAGTTGCCATATTGCCCGATCTGTCTTACATTTGTGGCGTCACATGTGGCTCTCGCCTGGAGAATTTTGAGCTCGAATATATCAAAGATGGGACACAATATCGCCAAGCAGTTACCACATATTTACTACAAACTCGTGTATTTTTTCAACTTTTTCAGACCCCGTTTGGAGATCCCTTTAACGTAATTCCATATTTTGACAAGAAATACTTGAATTCAATCTTTTTTCAGCGCTCGTACAAATGATGTCATTCTTTGGCCTTACCTCTGCTTGACGAAAGCGGTGCACAGGCATCTAAATAATCTCTCTGAGGAACAGCTTATAAGATTCCGAGTTAAAATGAAACAGACCGAACACATATCATACTCCCAACATCCACTAATATCATTCGATTATTCGTCGCGATAGAGGCAGAAAAATACTGTTGCCTAAAGGAATCAACGGATCGGGACTATGTTTATCCATTACAGGATAGTTTTTCTGTATATTCTAGCATTTATCAGGCTTACCTCATGTTGAGGCTTTTACCCCATCAGACGTCCTCTATGCTCATCCATTAACATCAGATGAGTTATTTATTCGAGCTGATCGGTCATCAAAGCTCCCGAACTAGCGTATCTAATTCCGCTTAAGCCAGTGCTAGGGGTCGTGTGGAAACTTCTGTCTCCCCATGACCACCCGCAATAAAAGAGATACTAAAGCTATGTTTGAGAATCCACCATATTCTCGAGACTGAATGTGAGGTGCCGGGGGAAAATTTCTCGTATAGTCATATGGTTGCTCTTCAGTCGCCAGACGTCAATTTTTCCCACCGCTTGCATATCGCTCCATTTAAGAGATCTGAGGTCTGTATGTAAGCCCATAAGATGAATTGATACAAAGAACTCTTGTAACCATGTTTAAAAAACCATAATAATTCAATTTTGCGTTTTACAGTTTTGCATTCCAAATCAGTTTCAGCAATATGCATGTGTAATGTACAGATCCGTTACTTTTGTTAATCACACAGATGTGTCTACTATCTGATCTGTCTGTGCGAGATGATCTATTCCAGACTCTTTGGACGATAATTCAGAAAATAAATTGTCCCACGACACAGGAACGTGACAGAGCATCAATGACCAATTTTATTCCAAAATATCACAAAAAGCTAGAATTTCTCCGTAAATCGCAAAAACGAATTCGAAAAAGGCGATTTTGCTTGTTGTAGTATGCATTTTACAGTTATGCATTGCAAATCAGTTTCAGCAATATTCATGTGTAATATACAGATCCATTACTTTTGTTAATCGCACAGATGTGTCTACTATCTGATCTGTCTATGCCAGATGATATATTCCAGACATATTGGGCGATAATTCAGAAAAAAAATGGTCCCACAACTCTGGAACGTGACACTGCATCTCGACTCAAGATTCAGATTCAGATTCATTTATTGTACCGAAATATACAGGCCTGCATGAGACAAGGTACAAACAATAACAATAACGAAATAAAGATCAATACCAACAACTATATTCCAAAATATCACAAAAGCTAGAATTTCTTCGTAAATCACAAAAAACGAATTTGAAAAAGGCTATGTTGCTTGTTATATTTTGACATCATGGCAACAATCCTGCATGCTATAATATAGACGGCCCAAAGTCACCACGTCAGTAAAATAGCATGTAGGTATCGGCAATTTTCGTTCATTGTGAATGGATTGTAATGAAGTATCTTTAGATACTCTCCAAAAATTCCACTGTTTTACGACCTAAAATACTGGCGAAAACGTCCGAGATATATTAGCTGATACACTGAATGTTCATGACATGTGTTGTTTTTGTATTCTTGATTTAGTCCACAAGTCCACCCGCCATGATCAGAATAAACTATCCAGAATCTGGAGTTGCCGAGTGGTTTAGATCGCCGACATAGGCCATCCGTATGTACCGGTAACGGTATTGTCGTATCAAATTGGTTCATGCGGGGAACTCCGATACGATAAATTTCGATTCTGGCCAGAATAATCAACCCAATTTTTGCTCTGGTGTGACGCTGTACCGATTACTTTGTCTAAATGTCCAGTACATGACCAGATTATAGGGATGACGGGTGGAAGAGAATATGAAGCGAATTAGCTCAACAATTTAACACTGATTTACAAAGTTATAGATGTAAAAGGTTCTCTTCAGTACACGACTCTGACAACGACCAAAATGAATCCTGCAACGCCAAGCTCCATCTACATATGGTATTTGCCTGTGTGGTCATCTGTGCTATGCTTAGTTAAAGTATTTCTCTTGTTTAAGCTATATGGTACATGATTTGCTACCTTAACTGTTTTGCTCGTTTTGTATTCGACTTTCGCCCATGTATAACAACTGTGCAATAAATGCTGATTCTGATTCTATATCATATGCATTAAAACAACCAGTTTGCTAACAAATCTCTCGCACAATATACAGTGTTGTGTTATGGTTCAGCAATCAGAATGCAAACCCTGCAACCTGTACAAAGAGACTCATTGTGGTATGTCACTGCCAAAAGTAAATACGTGACTCTTATCTTTGACAGCACCTGTGAAAAAAGTTGCTATCCAAACAGACGAAATATCTACATCTGCAGGTCACGTGGATATATACACTTGCCGGTCAGTCGGAGGCAACCCATTACCAATGTTCCAATGGTCCATTGATGATCGACGAATTACAGAAACTGTATTGCAAGTCAATGACACTACAAGCCGAGTAACGATAATAGCCAACAAGCAGATGAACAAAAAACAACTCAAATGTGAAGCCAACAATACCGTCGGGAGTGCAGCTTCTTTGTTCATGTTCAATATAACATGTGAGAGTTTAAAAATATTCTTGTCGGTTTTGGGCATCAATTGCTGTTAAAGAATTCTCCAAATTAATTGTATGACTTTCACCGTACGAAACTAATGGCATCGTATCTTTTAATGATTGATGCAAAAAGCACAGTCTTTCTTAAATCCCATCACTAACTTAGACCGTGATCACAAGGGATAGTCTGAGAGCGTATCATCTTCGCTTTGTGTTGAGCATGTTGGTAGTTGAAACTCGAAACGGGAAACGGAAAAAATGGACGAATTAGCAGTGGTCGCTCTCGAGTCAGATGCCGTTCTTCGCAGAAAGATTAAAGATGACGAAATTATCGTAAATTTAGCTATTAGAATTTAGCCAGGCTTTATTCGAGCACGCGAGCAACGCATGATGTGGTTTCCCAGATACAACATATTGGCAAAATTCTCACCTCGCAAGCACCAGACGCATAGGTAACCAATTTCCTCACATTTCACAAATATTTATGTATTTATTTTTCACACCATACCGATTGCGGCTTATCTCGAGTACCCGTCTTGTTAATCCTAGCTGACCTGGGGGGAGGGGGGCACTTTCAACCCCCTCCCCCTTTGCCGTTTTTTTTTGCTCCTATCTGCGGAACGACAAAAACTTGAGAGCTGAGACTCCGCGACTTTGTAGATTATCATGCTGGGGTCAGTTTGAGCTTACTGGCATG